>CAJNIZ010013780.1:104282-124888 GCA_905231905.1 Symbiodinium pilosum
TGAGCTTTAGTCTAAACTCCGAGTATCCCCCTTCGTAACCTGTATAGTAGCCACTATAGAACCCCCCCTTAAGGAGTTTAGACTATAGCTCTTATGGTAGCCGCCCTCTTTATGGAAACTCCCCCCCCCCGCACGCTTGACCTGCGACCTGGAATCCGAAGCCCGCTCTGGCACTGTTCTTACCTCGTGGTAGCAGGCAACGGGGTTGAGGGTTTAGGGTACGAAGGAGCAAGTACTCCAGTACTGGAGCTTGCAAATCCTAAGCCCTGATAACCCCTATAGTAACCCCCCATATAATCCCCTATATGACCCCCTTTAAGGAATTTAGACAAATAAGAAATATTACAAGGATCCCATTCCTTCAGGTCTTGCTACCTAGAGGTAAGTGTTTTGTCACACCCTTCCCTACTTGCGCGGTATTGGGTTTATACTTGGTCCTTAAGCCGAAAAATGCCATGCCATGCTAAACCCTTCAGCTCCAGTAAGCAGAAATACTAGGCCCTCAGCCTACGCCTCCTAAAACCAAACCCTAAGCCTACCCCTAAACCCATAAACCCCAAAGCCTAAACCGCAATCCTAATCTCTAAACCCTTATATAACCCTAATACCCAGCCCATAAAACTAAAAGCCCTAACCCTAACTCATAAACCCTAAAGCCTAAACCCTAAACCCAGACCCTAAGCCCTAAGCCTTCAACCCTAAACCCATAAACCCTAAACCCGAAACCCTAAAGCCTAAACCACAAACCCTAAACCACATACCGTTAGTCTTCAGCCCTACGGAAAAACTCTGAAGAACTCAACTTGCGCTGCCTGGCCCGATCCCAAAGCACGTGAGATCGGCGAGCCTTGCTTGTTAAAAAGACTTACCGAGAAAGCCAGCTACCCATAATCATGAGCAACTTTCCCCTAATTTCTTACTACTTTGGGTCAAAGTAGCCCATTATTATGGGTAACTAGGCTTTGTAGGTAAGGCTTAGGCTTAAGGGTTTAGGGATTAGGGTTATACAAGGGTTTAGGGTTTATGTGTGTATACGGGTTTAGGGAACAGGGTTTTATGAGGGATTGGGGATTCGAAGTGCAGGATTAGGGTTTAGGCTTTAGGTTTTACGGGGTTTAGGGCTTAGGGTTTAAGGTTAACGGGGGTTAAGGGCTTAGGGTTTGAGGTTCAGGGCTAAGGGTTTAGGGTTTAGGGGTCTTCACCCTAAACCTAAACTGCGTTGCGCATGTTTGCATAGGGAAGGTTCATGAATGGGAGGCCCAATATACACCCCCGAATATTCTGGTCCTTGTTATAGGAACCCTTGAACATGAACACCCCCCAATTCTTGGAAAACCAGCGTATGTGAGACGTGATCTTCTTGAGCAAGAGGTGAGCTGATATGCTCTGTCCAGCATGCCAGAGGAGGAGCAGGCTCGCCAGCTTTGTTTTTCATTTGCACCCCTAGTAATGTAGACCCATGACTAAGTAGCTTTGGGATGTATAGGGGTTATGTAGGGATATATAGGGATAATGGAAAAGAACATGGAAACTACTATTTAGGGTTTAGGGTCTGATTAGTAAACACCCTCCTTTCAAGGGCCTTGATATCAGGATCCCGATGCCCTATGATAATCCCTATTAAGGGGAGGGGGGTTGTTAATCAGGGGTCTGGGTTAGCACCCCTTATACTACTCCCAGGCTCCCAGGTTCCGCTTTAGTTGATTTTATCTATCCTTGGGACTGTGTATTGGCCTTACTTTACTTTCTTTATCCTTGAAACTCTCTTTGAGGGGGACCTTCCTTGAACTACTTTCAATAATTAGGTAGGGTGTAAGGGACTCATTAAGGGAGAAACTGCGGGAAGGCACCCGCGGTTGCTTCACATGGGCGAGTTAAAACAGCGGCCCTTTGCCGCACGGGATTCCCAGCTATCTCCTCCTTGCTCATCAACAAGAGGATTTTAGGGTTTAGGGGGTTTAGGGTGTTCATTGGGTCAATCCCCCACCCAGTAATGGGTACCACAAAGGACAAGTGTAGGTATATTAAAGCCTTATTAACTCCATAGCAAGGAGCTATTGCTATAGGGGTTTGACCTAACTTGTCCATTGAAGAGGATTTTAGTAACCTCGCCCCTTAAAGTTGGGTTGTAACCAACTGATAGTTAAACTTTAACCGTTAACGGGTCATTATTCTAGGGGTTGGGAAAACTAGACATCCCCTTATTCGCCATCCTCTTCTCAAAACAACATCCCTACACATCCTAAGCCCTCAACCCACAGCCTAACCCAGACCCCTGATAAATAAACCCCCTCCCTTAATGTGGATTATCATAGAGCATAGGAATCCTGATATCAAGGCCCTTGAAAGGAGGGTGTTTATTAATTAATCAGACCCTAAACCCTAAATAGTAGTTTCCATGTTCTTTTCCATTATCCCTATATGTCCCTAAATACCCCCTATAAATCATGGGTCTACATTCTACATTAAGCCCTGAACCCACAGACTAGCTAACAGCATTTCCAGGCTCTGACTCAGCTCTAGCAGACGCTTCAAGTCTGTCCCGAAAACATGAAGCCCTAAACCCTTGAACTCTTGAACCCTTAAACCCTTAAACCCTTAACCCTTAAACCCTATAAACCCTTAAACCCCTAAACCTTTAAACCCTAAACCCCTAAAACCCTGAACTCCCAACCTCCCACCCGAAGAAGAAAAAAAAACGGAACTGCATCCTAAGGCGGGCTGGACCACTTGGCCCCTGCATCTACAGAAGACCCCAGTCCCTGCTTTACAAGGTTGCTGTTAAGGTGCGAATAAGTTACCAGAGTATCGGTATATGGGGCTTAGGGTTGAGGGATTAGGGTTCAGGATCTAAGGTCACCAGAATATGGGTATTGGTAAATGATAGGGGTTCTCTTGCTATAGCAACTAAAACCCTAAACCCGAAACCTTACACCCTAAACCCTAATAACTTAATGCTAATTCCTTCACAGCAGCCCGTTTTGAGGTCATACGGGTTTGGGACAGAGGATCTAGCCATAAGGGTCCAAGGACCCAAATAATGGGGCTTTTCGGCCCAAATACCATCTACATTATAGTATTTGGGCCCTATAACCCTATTATTTGGGTCCTTGGACCCTTAACCCTTAACCCTAAACCCTATATATCCCCCTATAACCCCTTTAAAGGGACCCTATTATTTGGGTCCTTGGACCCTTAGGGTAGGACTGTTTAAGGTTTAACGTTTAGGGTCTACGGCTCGGGGTTGAATACGGATTTAAGTTTAATGTTTAGGGTGTAGGGTTCGGGGCTTAGTTAGGGTTTAGGGTTTAGGGCTTAGGGTTTAGACACTGGACCCTAAACCCCAAACCCTGGGGTTAGGGCTACCCCAAACCCTAAACCCCTAAATCCTAAACCCCTAAACCCTAAACCCCCGAACAGCTTAGTGCTGAGAGCCCAGGGTGGGGACTGACTGTTAGGTTTTTTCTGGATGGCATGAGCAGAGTGTAAGTAAAAAAATAAAAAGGGTTTAGGGCTTAGGGATCTTCAATGCGCGCTGGGTATGGCCGTGTGTAATGACATTGTCATTGTCCTAGGCGAACAAAAGAATGCCAACCTGTGCCAACATACTGATACGCAAAAAGGAGCGAAACGTTACCACAATGCCGCATTTGCCCTAACCCTAACTCCGACATCGGTGTTCATGGGACATAGTAGCTACGCATCACTGGACATATAACCCCACCTTTCATGCGACGAAACGGTCGTAAATAATTCATCGCTACGCATGTCTACAACCTTGGAACAAGAAGTTCCTGACCCCGTGCACCTCTAAAATAAACATTCCCCCATACCCCCGAACCCCTAAACCCTCATCCCATGACCCTTGTCCCTAAACCCTAAACCCTAAACCCTGAAACCAACCGTATCATCCTTTCACCCTAGAGCCCTTGAACCCCGTCATCCAACAAAAAACAAACCCTTGTCCCTGGGTTTAGGGTTTAGGGATTAGGGTTTAGGGTTTAATCCTTTCAGGCACCATGGTCCACAAAACCGTAAATTCAAGGGTTTCAGGTACCCCTGGGGTTGTACCCCGGGTTTGGGGTCCGATTAAGGGATTTAAGGGGACATCAGGGAAAACCTTTTAGGGGTACGACCTTAGGGGTACAACCCTGGAACCCTTGATAAAATCGCAAGTTCAGCTCTCCGTGAGCCCTGAACCGTGTGATCTCCAAGGGAAGGGCTGGTCGAAAGCCGCCCCAAACTTTGACTTCACTTGCAGCTTACCTTTGCAACATCTCAGGAAGCCAGTTCAAGATTTGGGATTTAGGGTTTGGGGTTTAGGGTTTTGGGTAAGGGTTTGGGATTTGGGGTTTAGGGTTTTGGGTTTGGGGTTTAGAGTTTGGGGTTTGGGGTGTAGGGTTAAGGGTTTAAGCTTCGGTGTAAGGAAAGTACCCTGAATGATACCAGCATCCTGTCATGCTTAAAGAAATCTTCCTGAATTAAGGCGTATTGGTCTGCCCGGGTTTTGTACTACTTCAGCTGAATGGCGTTAAAGGGTTTAGCGTCGAAGTCTCCGCAGGAAATGGACAAGAACATGGAAGCTGTGCACCATATCATTTTTAGTTGAGGGTTTAGAGTTGAAGGCTCCGTAGACAACAACGAAAATGAAAGCTACCACACTATACCCGAGATGATACTAGGAGGCCGTATATGATTGCTGCACAATCCTTAGTGAGGGTGTATCGGGCAAACTGACAATACCTTCGTAGGGCATGAGGAAATTTACAGCTCCCTGTATGCTCACCCCGAAGCCCTAAACCCTGAATCCTACCCTCTCTATATACCCCAAAAAAATCCTAAACCCTAAACCCTAAATTCAAAACCCTAATTCCTACACCCTAAGCCCAAAGCTCTAAATCCCAAACTCTAAGTAGCCCGTTCCCGCATTCCCCTACTGCTTTCCAAGGACAGGCTCTTCACAGGCCGTATGCTCATGAAAGCACATGGTTTGGGGGTTTAGGGGTCTGGCGTGTAGGGTTTAAGGCTTAGAGTTGAGGGTGTAGAGGTTAGGGCTTTAGGGGTTTACGGTATGGGGTTTCGTTGTCGGGACGAGCGTCTCGTTTGCCCTTACTTAATTACACCCCAAAGTATGTAAACAATTGCCCAGCACCTTTTACAAGATAGGTATTGGTTCTACTGTTGACCCCAAAATTCCTGCATGACCTTAGTATACTAGAATACCGTAAGTGCCAGGGTTTAGAGTACCCAGGGCCATGCAGGATTTTTAGTATCCACGGTACCTGTCTTTGTTTTCCCGCTAAACCCTAAACCCTGAAGCCTAGCAACAAAAAAGACCTTCAATGTAGCGCAAACCCCGCTTAAGCTCCGCTGGGGAAAGCGATCATCATCTCTCCAAGTTGTAGACCCTAAAGGCCCTAAACCCTACACCCAAACCCAAAACCCTAAACCCTATCCTCGGGCCCCAGAGCTGCTCAGAACCATAAGCTGATGTTGGGCTGCCAGAGGTCAGATATTATCTGCAAGACCTGATCAAGGTTTGCCTGAGTGCCTTCGAGCACTGCCCTAATTTCGCCTTCAACAAGGTGTAACGTTTAGGGCCTGGTTCCTGGTCCTAAACCCTAAACCCTAAGCCCCCTAAAGTGTTGCGTCTCATGCCAGGCGTTTGATGGCAATCTCAGCAGCACATTCGGCGTCATCGTTCTTCTGGTGCAATGCGCCATCTTCGAGGCTGCTTGGTCTAGCCCGTTCAGCATGGCCACGGTCTGGGTGCGAACCTGGTTCACGGCCTTGTTTGCTGCAAGCGCAAGCCGGCGCTCCTGGGTGCCTATGCCCTCCGTGTCAGGCAGCATGTCGTTGGCATCGTCTCCTTCCCTTCGTTGTAACTCTTGCTGCACACAATGGAGCAGCTGCTGAAGAATTTCTTCAGATGCGCTTTTCAACACGTTCTCGGAACCACATAGGGGGCGGCACGTTAGGTTTTCAGGGATGCTAGGAGTGCCTCGGAACCACACATATCACAAATAACCTTCAACGCATAGCATGGGGGTCTGAATAGCTGCAAGCTTGGCTCTGGTTGTGCATGCAATTCCCCCAGCATACTCAGGCTACATGAGCCACTGTCTAAACTCCTAGTATCCCCCTTAATGACCCCTATAGTAATCCCATATATAATCCCCCATTAAGGAGTTTAGATTACAGCTCACATGACTGCGTGTACTTGCAAGACATCACCTAGAAGAATTCATCCAAGATCACCTGCCGCTGTCTTGGACCTACCGTGAGCAACTTCGGACCAGTTAGTACATATGAGCTAGTATCCCCCTTTAATAATGGAGAATCAAATGGAAAAGAAAATGGAAAATGAAATGGAAACTACTGTATATAGGGTTATGTAGGGGATTATAGGGGTTATAGTCTAAACTCCTAGTATCCCCCTTAATAACCCCTATAGTAGTTCCCTATATAATACCTTATAAAACCCCCTTTAAGGAGTTTAGACTATGGCTCATATGGCAGATGCCGTCCTCAGCGGAAGGATGGGAATCTCAGATTCAGAATTCAGAGGGAACGTACCTACCCAGGTAGCAAATACATGATGTTAATATTCGGTGAAGGGTGCTTAATATTTGCTGGGCACTTTAGGCCCCAAAGCAGGTGCTGAACCCTATAACGTTAAACCTCAACTTCTTGCGAATACCAGCGTTGGCTCTGCAATCTCAGGAAATTAGCATGATTTGTGCTGCTGGCAATTATACAGTAGGGTATGCGAAGATCGAACAGCAAATGAGCAATTGAGCCTTAGGGTTAGGTTTTAGGAAGAACCGTGCGCCGGCAGACCTAGAATGCTGATCTCCTCCACTAGTGGGCCGTGCTCCATCAATAGTTGTCATACCACTATGGAAAACTGTAGATTACAGGAACTTTTTAAATAGTGGTGAGGGCGCTGCGAAGAACCTTAAACTCTAAACCTTAAACCCTAAAACTTGAGGGGTGCTGCAAAGAATTTGGCGACATCGGCCCCTGACTTCAGAGGTTTGGATGCCATGGGGGGAGGTGATCGGACTGTATTTTAATGTAGATCCATGATTAATGAACCCACTCCATAGAAGGGCCTTATTATTAGAATCCGCATTATATTGGGTTTAGGACTTGGGGTTTAAGGCCTTGACATTGGGATCCCTATGAAATTCCTTTCAAAGGGAGGCGGTTTATTAATCATGGGTCTACATTAGGGTTCCACATGAGCTATAGTCTAAACTACTCAAAGGAGGAGTTTTTAGAGGATTGCATAGGGGAGTATCGTAGGGTTTATTACGGGGCTACTGGGAGCTTAGACTATGGCCCCACTTAGCCAAAGTAGGTACTATTTATGGACTTTAGGGCCCAAGGTAGGTTTGTTCATTAGATTTCGAACCCTTGAAAACAGAAGGGGCTACGGTTTAGGGATTTTGAATATCAGTTCAAAAGCGGCACGCGCTTTGAAACCCACACCTGTTGAGGGGTGACGGATTGGCACGGGCCATCCTTTTATTGTTGATGCTAAAAGTCGTGCATGACCTGAGTAGACTACACTACCAAAATTCCCTAGGATTCATGTACTTAGAGTCACGCAAATTCTTCATTTCTAGTAGCCACCATATTGCAACCAGGGGGCGCGCAGCTGTGCCTGCAAGCGCGCTTCTGAATTTTTTGGGGAAGTATCCTCTCCCGAGTAACGTGGAACCTCAGAAAGCCCCCATGCCCATAGGCGTTTACTGGTTCTCTTTTGGGAATCAGGGAATATGACCCCTATATAATCCCCATGTAGTATGTATTCCTGTATTCCCTACTAAGCCCTAGTAAGTTTACAGTTTAGGGTTTCATCTCTTCATCGGCGTTCCATGTTAGTTTGGGGGGAGGTTAGCTCCTCAAAGTGAGGCTTACTCAGAAATACAAATACCCCTGGTGAAGGAATATACCATGCACCCTAAACGAGACACTCCTTACGTTCACATGGGGCATATTCCTTACTAAGGGAGGAATGAGCGGACATGTATGGTGATTTCCCAAAAGGGGGGACCCCAAACGGGGACCGCAAAAATGACTAACACATTTTTTACTCCGTATTATGCGAACCTCAAAAAAAGGTACCCCCGTTTTTGGGAGCACAGGCTTCGGGTCAAGGGTGGATCAATTGAAAAATGAAAAGCAAACTTGGGGTTACATAGCGATAGAAGGGGTTCAGGGTCAACCAGCTGATTATTAGGGAAGGGAACGGAACCGAACATGGAAGCTACCATTGAGGGATCGGGGCTTAGGGAATGAAAAATCCATAGAATCTGTGAACTACTGCGCGGCAAAGGGTGAGTACTACAGGGGCCAAAATAAGTACCAATATCATCTTAAGGTCCATTTGAGGTACCATCTACTATAATTATACAAGGAGTATGGAAGCATAATATTGGCAATTGTTTAGGCAAGTTTAGGCCCCTATATTATGTAGGCGCTACTATAGGGATCCTCTCCTCGCTATGTCAGGGTTTAGGGCTTAGGGTTTAGGGTTTGGGGTCCTGCCCCTAGAAGCCGAGAGAGTGATTGCGTAGGGAATATCTCTTGGAAACAATCATAGAATGGACTATAGCCCCCTAGTCCCTCAATACTGCCTACCACCTAACAAGCATGTATTGCCTAGCATCTAACAACCTCCCTAATCCCCAGACCCTAAAAGTACTACATGAGCTAGACTCTAAGCTACTAGTATCCTCCTTCATCACCCCTATAATAGAACCCTATACAATCCCGTATATAACCGCATTTGAGGAGTTTAGCCTCTAGGGGAATCTGCGCAGGTGTCTCTGGAAAGCAAACAAGGAATTAATGTAGATACCACAAGCAGTTTCGGGTTTAGGGTAACCTTGCAACCTAGGAGGGGATTTGAGGTTTAGAGTTTGGGGTTTAAGGTTTAGGGTTGCAACCTCGGACTACGTACTTTCGAAGCCACAACAGTTGCCTCCTTACAGTCCGCGTCATAACTATTGAATAACAAAAAACAAAAGCCCTATTCCAACTGAATTCGCCCTTAGATTACGTGGATGTGGCTCCCGAATACTGCGCGTCAGGATGAAGAACGCCCGTGGAAGCTAGCCCCGCAACACAATAACGCTTCAAAGCAGAACTGGCAGTACTGTATGTCTCCCAGAGAATACCACATAAGCTAAGGTTTGAATGGCATGACCGTTGATTTGTGCAGTGACCGGTGCGATGTAAGTTCAACATTGCACCACAGCGTCTGCTTGGCAAGGACCCCTCAGACATGCACCCCTCGCGTAAAGAAAGCACTTAACCCCCACCCACCCTCTTACCGAACGATGCCAAGCGTCCATCTGCGATGTCTGCCAGAAGTCCAAGAAACGTGGCAAAGACACAAATGTTTGGCGAGATACCTGACTCTTTTTACACGACCAGGGTTGCCGGAATGGTCTTGGCTTGAGGGTTCAGGGACAGACATGTTCTAGATGATGGGGTTTAAGGTTTAGGGCTTAGGGCCCGCGATGATAATAAGGATGAGAAGGTGCGGACGGGGTTCGGGCGGCCTCAGGGACCTTGAGATAGATGGAGATTGCAGGAGGATGATGGTCCTTACTCATACCAGACATACTGATGCTTAGGAGCGAATGGGGGAGGGTGGCCCTATAATGCCAAGAACCCCATCAAGTACCAGAAAAATCCTGAACCTCTTAAACCCTAAGACCTTCGAGTACTTCTCCAATCTTCTCAGACATTCCTCCATTTCCTGTTAACAACTAGCAAGAATAACATCTCAGGTTGCCTCAGATTGAGGCGTTACGTTCTTTGGGGGGGCTTCAACAGAGGGCTTGGGATTTAGGGCTTCGGGTCTAGGGTCTTTGCCAAAACCCTAAACCCTTAACCCCTAAACCCTACACCGCCCCTTAGGACCCAGTTACGCGAAACCCTAAACCTCAGCCCCAGCTACTAAACATTAAGCCTTGAACCCTAGACCCTGAACCCCTAAACCTCTATAGTCCCCCTTAGGTAGATAGAATATGGAACTGGGTATATTATAATAAGATCTGCATATGCCCCATATTCTATCAACTTAAGGAGGACTACAAACCCTTCGCACAGAACCCTAAGCCCCTGAACCCCTAGAAGGAGTTCTGGGTATGCAAAAAAAAGGTTTAGGGCCAGGGTGTAGATTGAGGGTTAACGAGAGTCGAGAACAAGGAAAAGAACACTCACATAAAACCCCTCATACCCGCCACTCCCTTAAAGGACAACAGTCTTTGCAGGGCTCCTCCCTGGTCAGGTTGCATGCTACAGTTGATGGACCCTAAGTCCCTAAAGTCCTAGGAATTACAGCAGTTTAGGGCCCCAAGGTGGTGCAAGATTTCATCCATCAACACTGTTTTTGGGGTTTAGGGTTTGAATGCCCTAAACCTGAAACACAACCCGGACGCTGCTACATAATTCCGCAACTTAGGGTATAGGTTTTAGGGTCTAGGGCTAAGCCTTTACATGATAAACAAGGCCAGGGGTTATGCGCTGAGGTACAAGGAGCTTAGGTAAGGTCGGCTCAGTGTAACCACCGGGCTTTAGGTTCGGGAGTCAAGGTTAAGGAGTATTACCCTGCCCCCAAACTCAGCCTAAACCCTACGAAAACCCTAAACCGAAAACCCCTCAACCATAAGAGTAGATAACATGAAGTTGCCATGAAGCTTCTAGCCTGCGCGCCCCTAAGCCTAAATGTCCCTACCCTCAGCAGCCGTTGGATTCATAAAGGGGGCTACAATCCCTGGATCATTCTTAATCATAGCAGCTATAGTCTAAGCTCCTTATCTCATTCTAGGGCGCATTAAGCGAGATTCAGGGAGTTCAGACTAAGCCAGATATATCGCTGCAATCACTAAGCGCCTCCCATTTTGAGAAGCCTCCACATCCTGAAACATCAACAACCCTAAACCCTAAACCCTAAAACCCTAAACATCCTGCCTGTGACGCTTGGACTCTGACACGAGGCAGCCCAAACTCTTCCCCCAAGGCCCTTAATCTAAGAATGAGACCTACTTTGGTGCCCAAGTTGACGAAGGGTTTAGGGTTGAGGGTTTAGAGTTCAGGGTTTAGGCTTTAGGGTTTAGGGTTTAGGGTCGGCGATTTGGAGCCCAGCGCGCGCACCTGGATCCGTACTCTCAAAGCGCGGTATGAGGAATAGATAACGGATATTCATCAGGGAATGCTTTCTGTGAAGAGAACTCCAATGCATCAAGGAAGCTATTGTTGCCAGCAAACATGTCATTCAGCAACATGGGAGTTTCTCATAGCTATGCCTGCAGAAACTTGTGGCACCCACAGTTGACCCCTTTGTAACCCCGATGTCTACCTCAGGCCCCTGAGGGCCCCACCTTCATTACACCCAACCAAAACCCTAAACCCTATTGGTCCAATCTGAATATGCGTCAAAGATATGGGCCCCTCTCGGGCAACAAAGCCCTAAGTATACTCTATACCGTAAATCCCAACCGTACGGCCCAATCAGTAGTTAGCAGGACGACGGGAACCCATATCTTTACAATTTCCAGCACTATATGCATATGTAGATATAGTACTCTTACACTAAACCTTACACTCTCAATGGAGTTTTCATAAATAGCCGGCCCCCATGTAAACCCCTGTATAGTATAATCCTCACCATAGGCACTCCCAAAAGGATTCCGTAATTTTTTGAAAGCCCTAAACCATACATTTACTATAACCACCGGTTCCATTTCATTTTGCATTTTCCATTTGATTCTCCATTACGGGGGTATGATCCCCATGAATCCCTAGCAACCGCCCTAATCCTGAAACTCAAACCTTTGAGCAACCTGCCGTTGAAATCCCTAGCCTGGGATAGCGGTTGAAACCATCTGGATGAAGCCGCATGCCACCGTCACCTTGAAGCACGTGGGTTTAGGTTTTAAGGGGTACATTACTTCAAGGGGTATATGACCCTACACTAGTATGATCCAGAATAGTAACTCTAATGGATTGTGTGAGATTGCCTGGCTAGTACTTTAGCTTGTCTCTACCTTATCTTGACAGGGTGTAGGGATTTTGGTTTCGCGCTTGGGATTGCGAGTTTCCGGCTTAGGAACACTGTTGTCATCGACGGGCAGCGAAAGGACCCTAAACCGCAAATAACCCCCGCTCCGGTTATCAAGCCACATTCCCAATACCCTGCTTATCACCAAGTTCACATGTTCATGTTTCGTTGCGGCATTGGGAGCTAATTGCTGTATCCAGGAGCAACGATTAACGACCTGCAACAAGAGAGCCAAATCATGCTGAACCTTCTGAGAAGAACAGGCCTTTCTCCCCTCCCCTAAACCCTATAAACCCACGGTTTAATTCCACCTACAAGCGGGAGGAGTATGGTAACCCCAGGCCTGATCAGAATGATCCTGTTAGAAGTATATGACCACCAACTGGCCCCAATGTTTGAGCGCTAGGGTTACCACACGCCCTAAACCCAAAATCCTTCACCCTAAACCTTCAACCCTAAACCATAAAAACTGAGAGAAAATGCCTCACTATCCTTACCCTAAAAAGTCAACCCGCCCCGTCATGACAACAAACATTAGGTTTAGGGTCTGGGGCTTTGGGTGTAGGGTTTGGGGTCTAGGGTTTGGGGATTAGGGTTTGGCGTTTAGGGACATTTGCATTCAGTCTGATTGGGTGGGTTTATGGTTACTGTAGACGGGAGGTAATCGTTGCATAGCTCAGTTATTCCTTGCGGGTCAGGGTTTAGGGCTTAAGGTTTTGGCAGTGCACTTTCAGCTGATTGACCAGTTGATTTTCCATTACAGGGTGGTGGGACCCTAGTTACATAGCTAGACTTATAGAGCCCATAACTATAAGTGATAGGACTTCTAACTATACTTCTCCCCCACTTCAAGTTACTTATAACCCAAGTTATAACTCCGGGGCCCACATTGTAGGGTAGAATCCTAGGGGATTCCCCCAATAGGACCGAGCTCAGAGACGGGAATTCCGCAGGAATCCTAGGGTTTATGGTTGAGGCCTTAGGCTTTAGGGGTTTAGGGTTTAGGTCCTATCCAGGAATTCCCTCGAACATATCTGCAGCTGTAGAACAACTGAAACAGGAACACGCTACAAAGCATTTCTTCAACAGCCGCTGATGGAGAATTGCCATGGCTGCTGCATGCTTGGCCAACTGAGTTGCGCTTTTTTTTTGGTGGTTAAACCCAATCAGATGATATTCCCTATATGAAGTACTATACCCCAAAAGGAGGATAGAATCTTACTCTATAATGGGTACCATAGTCTTCCCAACTAAAATACTACTCAAGTGGTGCCCCTAAACCCTAAACCCTAAAGATCCCTAAAGCCTAAACCCTAAACCCTAAATCCTAAACCCTAAAGATCCCTAAAGCCTAAACCCTAAACCCTAAAGATCCCTAAAGCCTAAAGCCTAAACCCTAAACCCTAAAGATCCCTGAAGCCTAAACCCTAAACATCCCTAAACCCTAAACCCTAAAGCCTAAAGCTCGGAGGCTCATCAAAGGTCCCTGAGGTGCCATGCAGGAGACTCCTTAGGTGTACCATTTTGGGGGTCCCATAGTAAGGACTATAGTATTTTGGGGTCTGTACTACCACTTCACAAGCTGTGGTGCCAAACCCACCATGTGGCAGGCTGTTGGGTTTGCCTTGATGGCCGTGCTTATCTGGGAGTCTGGTTTGGGGTTTAGGGTCTATCTATCTGATCCATCCCTACCCTAAACTCCAAGCCCTTACACCGGAAACCCAGAGATCCCAGACCCTTAAATATGAGAAGCCCATCCCCTAAACCCTAAAAAAACGTACCCCAAACCTTTAAAAACACACCCTAAACTCGTAACCGCCAAATGCTACGCCCTAAGCCCCTCTTATCTCATAGGGCTCGAAAGGTGGGATGAGGGAAGGTGGGGTATAGGAAATAAACCCCCATATAGTGGAGTATATACTAAGGATGCTTTAACCCCAAACCCTAAACCCTAAACCCCTAAACCCTAAACCCTAAAACCCTGAAACCCTAAACCCTAAACCCTAGGGTTTAGGGCCACCTACCTTCATCCCACCTTGTGAGCCCCCTGCTTATCAGAGCGAGGCGATTAAGCAGCTTAAGGCAGCGGCGCAGGTGATTGCGTTTGGTATGTTCCTGGCAGGCTAGGGTTTAGGGTTTAGGATTTAGGGTGTTTTCGCAAAGGAGGATTACAGCCGTCGCCTAGCGTTTGGGGTTTCGAGCTTAATGGGCTTTATGTTTTTTTTGGGGGGCTGTAGGTAGGAGATTTTGGGATATGGACAGGCATACTTGCTCCCCAGACCCTAAACCCTGAACAGCATCGCAGCGAGAAATAGCGTGTTCCTCTACCACCAAACATGCTCTCCCCCAACTAGAATCTTAGGGTTTAGGGTTTGGGCTTTGGATAGATTTGGGGGCCCATATAAGTATATTTCTTATATGGCTTTGGGGGGAACATATAGGAATTATGGTCCATGATACTCAAAAATCATTCCAAGGAATATCACCAGAAAGGAATCGGGGAGAATCCCCATGCATTGCTAGACCTCGGCACCAACACCTACTACGTTCCACCACATTTGAATGTTGCTCATTACCTGCAAACTAGAGTTGATGATATCCTGACCCCAAAAAGGGTTTAGAGTTTAGGCTATACTATAACCCCTATACAATCCCAGCTTCCATTTCATTTTCCATTTTCATTTCCATTTGATTCTCCATTATTGGGGTAATATCCCTATATACCCCTTTGAGGGGCCTAGGGCTTCCATATCATTTTCCATTTTCTTTTCCATTTGATTCTCCATTATCCTAGCTTTTATACCGGGTGCCTCGGTTCGCGCCAAAGCTTTGTCGAAACCTGAATCTTAATTCCTGCAACACCACGCGCAAAATAACAGATCGTGAACTATCGACCCAGCAATGTCGCCACTTCAAATGCCAACAAGGTACTACGCTAGAAGTGCTGTGCAAACTTCCGTTTCAACACCTCCACTCCAACAGGACATGCTCTAGAAAGGACATGGCCTGAGCACACCCGCGCGCAACGAAAAACACGGTCCTTATCAGGAATGACTTGTCCGAGGATTCGTCATCGTCGCCAGCCATGAGTAAGTCGCAGGAGTTGCTACTTTCTCCAAGGGGAACAATTCCTGGCTGATTTCTGCTGCCTCTGCCGCTGCTACCGCAGGATTGTAAATACACAAATCGATACCTTGGCTGACAAAAACCTGTTTGTTCGTCGGGACAACCTCACACATTCGTATGATCTGCGGGATGTCAAATGAATGATGATTCCGGCTGCCGCCTGTGTAGGAGTAATAAATTCAGGGACTACGAAAGCTTGTATGACATTGCAGAGGAAAAGCTACAGAACCTCTTGAACCACCTCGAAGAAAGCATGAGCTTTCCACGGAATATGGCTAAGCCCTGAACCAACCCTAAGGGTCCAAGGACCCAAATAATAGGGTTTTAGGGCCCAATACTATAATATCAATGGTATTTGGGCCCTAAAACTCTATTATTTGGGTCCTTGGACCCTTAGGGCCATATTCCCTACACCCTGAACGCCCACTCTTTCGGACCAATTTGTTCTGGGCTTACACGCGGAAACGCGACGGCTGGTTGAATGTCACCAAGTGCGCGGATTCTAAGTATAGCTTAAGAATCCGTGTGCTCCGGGTACACAGAATCTCCGCAGATTACCCTACTTAGATGATCCTAGATGTGCTTCAGGAACTGCCCTCAGACAGAGCTTTAATTGTGCAGAAGAATTGTTTGCATTGTTTACGTGATTGCAAGGAACAGAAATGGATGCTGATCTCGTCTGCAAGGAGGTCCAGGACAGCTGTCATTTGTTTGGAACTGAACCTTGTTATGCAGTTTAGGGCTTAGGGTGCCCTACACCGCTATAATGAGACCACAAGAGGTAAACACGCCCCTGCGTCTTCCGTGACAATGAGTGTATTTCCTAGGCAGGTTTCCGATCAATCCCACTTCGACAAAAATCCCCCTGGTAATGCATAGTACCTTCATCTAATAGGGGCGATACTTTTTTTTTGATACGGGGCCTAAAACTTGAAACGTAAAACCTAAGCCCTGCGTGTAGAGGGCTTCAAAATTAGGAGTAATGGAGTGCGGAGGCGAAACGACAAAGCTGGAGCCCCTAGCTACATAACTACACATATAAACCCCATAACTGTGATCAATAGCACGTATAACTATACTCATCCCCCGCCGAAGTCACTTATAACCCTGTCATAATTTTGGGGCCCCACATTGTACTACTCACTATTCCATCGGTTCTATGTCCCTCTGAAATACATTCCAAAATTCCTAAGCTCAAAGCCCCCAGATCCTAAGCTGAACCCCACCTATGACGGTTTAGGGTTTAGGCTGAAAAAATCCAAAACCTGGAAATCTACGGCTCTTTCGAGACAATCACGGCTAGAGGTTGGGGCTTAGGGCCATCCAAAGCAATGTTGACGGTCCGGTGAAATCGCCCTAAGTTGCCACTCATGGCAGTCCTTCTGGGAATTTCCCCTGATATTGCAATTGAAGTGTAGGGCTAAGGGTCAAAGCTTCGAGGATTAGGATTTGGGGTTTAGGGTTCTAGGGTTAGGATTTAGGTTGTAGGATTTAAGGTTTGGGGTTTAGGGCAACTAATAACTGGGTACTTGGAATTCAGATATTAGTGACTAATATTTATTAGTCATTCTTGTTTGGGATAAGTATATGAGTATTGGGTGCTTGGACGCTTAGGGTTCTGGAGACTACCCAGCAGCACATGGCTTCAAGCAGATGGATCTTAGTGTGTTCTGAGACTCCAGGGATAAGCTCTACACGTTCGAAAGTATTCTACTTCCTAACCTAGAAAATGCTCCCGGACCACCGAAGTGAGATCCCAAACCTGAGCCCCAAACCCCAAACCACCCCACAGAAAGCCAAGTATAATATTAGAAGCCTTAAGACCCCTAAACCCTAAACCCTAAACCCAAACCCTAAACCCTAAACCCAGACCTTTAAGGTAATAGGTATCCTCCTGATGTTTCCCTACCTTGCAAACCCTAAGTCCTGAACTCAAGGTGTAGGGTTTAGGGATTTAGGGCCCTAAACTAAAAACCGTAAGCCCTAAACTCCAAATCCTAAACCCCTCAAGCGCTGATACTTTTTTGGCTCACTGGTGAAGTGGTTGCGACTCTTCAGGCGCACGCCCCAAGGTGGAGGGCCTTGCGTACATATAGGCCCGATATATAGAGATTATGTAGGTGAGGTACAAGGATATATGGGTGGGTTTAAGGATCTAGGGCTTATGTTTTGGGACATAGAGATTATGTACGGGATATATAGGCATGTATGGGTGGGTTTAGGGTTTAGGAAGGTTTGGGGGGATGTATATAGGGATTTATGGGTGGGTTTAGAGTTTAGGGAGGTTTTTGGATTTCGGGTTTAGGATTTAGGGTTTATGGTTTGGGATTTAAGGTTTAGGGGGTTTAGGGTGTTCAGGGTCTAGGGTATACCCTCTTCGAAGCTAACATGGAACCCAACAGGACAACAGTCTATAAGGGACCCTTTATCAGGTTCCATCTTGGTTTGGGCTAGATACCCAGAGGGTCCATGTACCCAATGATTAGGTACTTGGGATTTGGGTAACGGTAATAATAGTGCAGGTTTTGGGTAAATATATGATTATTAGGTACTTGGACCCATAGGGGTACTGAAGCTTGGATAGGAATACAAGAACCACGGGCGGGGATATCCCGAAAATTGCAAATCCGCAGTAAGAGCCCTAGGGACCCGAACAAGCCACAGTTTTGACAACCCACCATACGGAAATCACAAGCGTGCCAAATGGAAGTTTCAAGAACATTGGGCTCGCGCTTGTATAAACCCAGTACAGTTTTAGGGACAGGGACCCCCAAAAGAGGCCCGCATCTTCTGGAGACCTGCAAACTGTTCGGCCCTACATTCCCCCCAAATCTAACCTGAACGGGTTGTCCTCTATCTGCCTGGAGCCCTCTCAAAATCTCAAAAGAGATTTTAGCTTTGTTTGAGGCTTGTAAGAAGCAACAAATCGGACTATCGTTTTGATGACACCCTCTATGACGGGTTGTCCTCTATCTGCCTGGAACCCTCTCAAAATCTCCAAACTGGTTTAAGCTGCTTTTTGAAGATTATAAAAAAAAAACAACAACAAATCGGATTATCGTTTTCATGACACCATCTATTAGCTAGCATTTTGGGCCTGAAGGCAAGTAGATAAATCACACGGGGGGGGGATAGTTTCAAAATGGATGGTTTAGCGCCTGTTACACTACCAATCGTAGGGCTTGTTCAGAGATAATCTTCCTGACTGTCAGTGCTCCTGCATCACCCTGTAAATCCCTTTACAACATAGAAGTTCACGTAAACATCGTGCAAGGAAAGAGCCCCCTCGAACCATCACAATTTGTTTGATACAGGGGTGGGGCCTTCAATCCGCTTCGCATGCAACGAGGCCACAGTGAAAATGACCCTCAGCGCTATTACCCTAACGGTCCAAGGACCCAAATAATAGGGTTTTAGGGCCCAAATACTATAGATATTATAGTATTTGGGCCCTAAAACTCTATTATTGGGTCCTTGGACCCTTAGGGTTACAGAACAACCCCACGCTCTCCCTCTGCCCTAAAAATCCGGATCATCAGGGTGCGCTTCTGAAGATTGAGCGTAGCCCTTTTTGGTGTTCTTCGCTTGCTTGGGGGGGATACAAAGGCCGATTTCATACATTAGACACTGCTCCTGGCCATTCAGCATGCACTAGCTCACCAAATCGGATGGCTTAGGGCTTTGGGTTTACGCTAGGGCTTAGGGTCTGTGGGGATAGGGAGGCTCTCGCTCAGCAACTGCAGTCGAGGCTTCAAGGGCTTTGCAGGGACCGCCAACCATTCTTCACTGGAACAGTTTGTATGTTTGTCATTGGGATTTGACTCAAAAATTCAAATCCGTACTTCTTAGTCGGCTTTCCGGGTTGGCCCCTGAAACCCTGTGAAAAATGTTCGTATACAGGGTCCCTTATTAAAGCTATTAAGGAAAATGTAAAATGTCCCAGGGGCCTACCCAGCTTTTGGGCTTTAACCCAACCCTAAACCCTTAACCCCTAAACCCTATATGAGCTACTGTCTAAACTCCTAGTATCCCCCTTAATAACCCCTATAGTAGCCCCGTATATAATCCCTTATATGACCCCCCCTTTCGGACTTTAGACTATAGCTCATATAAAGCCTAAACCCTAGACCCCTAAACCCTAAACCGGAGCCCCTAGGGGTGCAGGGTCGGGTCTTGAATTCTGGAGCGTCAACACTTAGCTCTACCCACTACACCCTAAAAGTAGGTAAAATGATGGCAGAAAACTCAAAACAACTGCCCAAAAGGCCATTATTTGGGGTTCAGGTAGGCCCAAGATCTCTTCAAACCCTGAAGTTGGGACCCCTACTTTGGTTTTGTGCTACTTTGGGTTTAGGGTTTAGGGTTTGAGCCCAAAGTTCCACTTTGGTTTTGTGCTACTTTGGGTTTAACCACTATGGGCTATTAGACCGTAAGGGTACCTTTATCCACCCTTAATAGGGTCCTAATAGGGAATTTTAGAGTCTAACAGCCCATAGTGGTAGGGTTTAGGTCTTGCAAGAAAGGCCGCAAGTGCAACCTAGCAAGAGCCAAAAGGTCCAACTAACTGTCAAGCCCGAAACTTTTGCACCTCATAAGTCAAAACCCTAAACCTGATTCTGATAAACCCAAAGCCCTCGCCTGTTCCCTGCACACCCGACTTCCGATAAGACCTCAACCCCAATATATACGGTTGAAACCATCGGCCCTTAGTATGGGCCCCTGACCCTGGGATCCTTATATACCTACTATATAACCTATGTACGCTTAAGCTTCCCTAGAACCCCTATAAGTTGCCTAGGGACCCATATTAGGGGCCCATACTTTTAACCTTTGACAACAGCCATGAGTCCTTGGAGACTAAATGCTGTGCAGCCCATACCCTACAAACCCTTTTTAGGGTTTAGGGTTTAAGGTTCAGGCTTTAGGATTTAGGGTTTAGGGTGTAGGATTTAAGGTTTAGGGTATGAGGTTAATCCCCAAACCCTAAATTGACCCTACCTAGTTCCCGCAAGTACCTTCTATAGAACCCAAACAATCAGACATAGAACCTACACAGACCTTTTTAACGGGTAGTTGGTGGGGAGTCCTGGTAAACTGACAATTTTAGGTCATTCCCCCTGACAGTAACAATTGCCACAAGATATACTAGAAAGTATAATCGCACCTTAAAACAACCTGTAAGGACAGTTAGTGTCAGGGGGAATGACCCAATCTAAATCCTAAACCGTAAGCCCAAAACCCTAAACCCTAAAACCTTAACCCTCAGTCCTAAATCCAAAACCCTGAAACCTTAACCCTAAATCCTAAATCCTAAACCCTGAACCCTAAACCCTAAATCCTAAATCCTAAACCCTAAACCCTGAAACCCCTAACCCCTAAACCCTAAGCCTTGAGCCCT
>CAJNIZ010013780.1:124988-158369 GCA_905231905.1 Symbiodinium pilosum
TTAGTGTTTAGGAGTTAGGGTTTAGGATTTACAGTTTAGGGTTTATCTCAACTCCTTAAACGGGGCTTATAAACTATAGAGGATCATGTAGGGGAGTATGATATATACAAAAAAACAGGTTGTTAAGGGGGATACTAGGAGTTTAGACTGCGTACAGCAGCCTATAGCGCGCGTGATCCAAAGCATGGAACCAATAATTTGCCAGGGTCCATTCTTGCGATTCCTGGGGGTCTTGGTAATATGCTCCATGTTTGAGCTTTCGGTTGGAATTCGATCTAGAGATTAGGCCCTTCGATCTAGGGTTACCCATTCATTTTGCAGAGCTTTTATGAAAGTTTGACGGCCTTCCTCTTTGGGTTACTCTTCACTTTACAAGATTTTCGCACTAAGGACAACTCAAGAGTACTGACTGAGGTGCAGCAATTTGCCTGTAGCTCTCTTGAGACTTCATGGTTCAGGGGCGGGGTTTAGGGTATACGGTGTAGGGACCAGAGATTAGAGCTTAGAGTTTTGAGTTCGGGGTGTGGGGCGACTAACCTAAACCCAAAACCCTAAACCCTAAACCCCCTAAACCCTAAACCCATGAACGTACACAGAACAAGGACGTCACCTGGTCTTCAATCGTCCAAATACTTCACCTGATCAGCAAAGAAGCGGCCGGTGCGTGGCAAACTTGCCTTGGGGTCGCGGCATACCCTACCACTATGGGCCATTAGACCCTAAAATTCCCCTATTAAGGGTAGATAAAGGTACCCTTAAGGTCTAATAGCCTGTAGTGGTAATTGTTGAAATCCACAGCACTTGGCGCGTCCTCTATGTCCATCAGCATATCCATGCTGTCAAACCCCTTCAGGAGCAAGTTCTCGCTGTAGATATCCAAGCCCGAAAGCAGGATAAAAGGAAGTCCAGAACTTGCTGAGGCTACATCACAGCCACAACTCAATTCCAGCCTGCCGCTTTAAGGAACGCCTTGACCTTCAAATACGCAGCTTATCTGCAGATCTGCGTGCGGAGTGGGGGAAGGGGGGACGCCCCTGACCTTAAATCCTTGAACGCAGCCTGAGATGAGACGAAGGTAGATGTGGCCACCTCAAGACAGGGTATCCTACACCGGACCTATCTTGAACCCACAACTCAACGTCAAGCCCTGTAATGCCTAAGGATGCCTGAGGAAATAGGAAACCCCACTATGCATCCCAAACTGAAAAAAAAGCTACCTTAAGCCCAAAACGACTGCAGGCTCCAAATTCACGCGAGAATCTAAATTCTGAAGCCCTGAAATCCTAGCCTAAAAGTGAAAGGTTGTTGGGCACGCAGGTATGAACAGATCTTGCAAGACGGGAACCCTACTTTCAACCTTAAACCTGCATTCTAAAAGACAACAGATCCCTAAGTCCTTATTTAGTACCTACTTGAACGTTCATGTGGCTTTAGAACTACTTGCAACTGGGCTAATAAAGTAACTTATCATCCCCCCCAACTGGACTTATCTAGGCTACATCAATCTTAGAAGCAGGATTATAAGCCCAATTATAAATAGTTGTTAAGTCCCATGAACCTGCAAGTGTATTTCCTTTGAAGGGATTCCCCCCAAATCGCTGGGTGATACACTTCCGGAAACAAACATGGAAACCCAAAACAGGCCCCAAAAAGACTAGAGCCCTTCCAAAAGGGAACTATATGGGTTTCCATGTTAGTCTGGGGGAGTGTACAAAGCCCGTGAAGAACGCTTAGCCTCCTGAGCGGCGCAGCTGGTGTCCCCCTAGTCGGAGGTGAAACGGATCCGGGTTTCAGATTTGGGGCTTGGGGATATTAGGGTTATAATAGGGTTATGTTAGGTTTATACTGGGGTTATATGAGGGTTGGGGAAGAGTGTTTGGGGTGTAGGGATTAGGGTTTGAGATTTGGGGCTTGCCGCTATGGGCTATTAGACCCGAAAATTCCCTATTAGGACCCTATTAAAGGTAGATAAAGGTACCCTTAAGGTCTAATAGCCCATAGTGGTGGGGATGAGTGTTTGCGGTGTAGGGATTAGGGTTCAGGCTTTAGGAATGGGGTTTGAGGTTGAGGATCTACTAGCTAATTGCTTGGACTATCAACGTATGCAGAACAATGGTCTTGTTCCACCTTTTGGGGTCCAGGTATCTTAGGGGACCCCCGCAGACCTAAACTCCACATATTAAATCTAAGAGCCTACAGTAGCGAAGCGGGGCGCGGAAAAAAAAGATTGAGAAGACCCAACATAACCCCCATATAACCCCTATATAACCCTAATATGGCCCTAGTATAACCCCTAATATAACCGAAATATAAACCTAACATTGCCCCAATAAAACCCCAATATAAGCCGTAAACCCTAAACTCTAACCCTTATGCGTGGAGGGAAGGTACGTGGGTGACCCTGCTGCTGCTCCTCCACTAATGTAAACCCCCAGGTTTAGGGTTTAGAGTTTAGGGTGTAGGGTTGAATGTAAACCCAGAATTACTAAACCCTCACTTTTAAGGGCATTAATATTAGGATCCCAATCCCTATTAAGGGGAGGGAGTTTATTAATCAGGGGTCTGGGTTACCCCCGTTTTTGGTACCACTTCAACTAGGCTTGTCTAGGGGTAGTTGTATTTAAGGGCGGGGGGCAGCATGAAGGATTGCTAACCCGTGAGGTTTAGGCTGTATTGACAGGTACAAGGTTCAGGGCTTAGGGTTTGAGGTTCAGTGTTTAGGACTTGTATACTCTCTTCCCCAATAACCAGTTCAAAAAAACCTTAAACTTTATTATAGAGACCCAAAAAGGAAGCCCAAAAAAGTTTAAAGTTCTTCTATTGGCTAGGTAAGTATAGGGTTTATGGGCTCACTTTTGCCTTCGAATGGATCCTGAACTCTCCAGTTGAAGGACCCTAAACCCTAAACCCTAAACCCGCGTAGGCGGCGTCCAGCAAGGCCTCAAGACAGCTTGGCCACTCGATCCTTGCTACTGAAAATTTCGGGCTTATATCGGGATTAAATTAGGGATATGTTAGGTTCATATTGGGTTAAATTAGGGTTATATTGAGGTTATATTAGGGTTATATCGAGGTTATATTTGGGTTATATTGAGGTTTATATTGGGGTTAAATTAGGGGTTATATTAGGGGTTGGGAGGCCGCAGGCATCGTCCAGCAAAGCCCTGAGGTCCCGCCACCCTAAGGGTCCAAGCACCCAATAATTAGGTACTTAGGATTTGGGTAATAGTAATTGTAGTACAGGTTTTGGGGAAGTATATGATTATTGGGTACTTGGACCCTTAGGGTTTTATGGCCTCCCCAACGGCCAACGGTCTCCTATCATGGGGCCCTTCGGGCTTTCGAACCATAGCATTTAGTATTGGGGCCCGCATGTGGAGCCCCTTAGGACTTTCTGAAGCCTCGAGGTCGATGGCAGACTCAGACATCTTCGAGTTCGAAGGGGCCCGCTTGTTGATGCCAACAAGGCGGTCCAATATCTGCTGCAGCCCCGGAACTTTCTGTATACTTACAAGCAGTTTGGTGGGGTTTAGGGTTTAGCGTTTTAGGGGCTGTTAATCCTGAACCCCAAACCCTAACCCCTAAGTAGTAGTTTCCATTGTCTTTTCCATTGCCCCTCTGTAGCCCGTATATATCCCCTAGGGGGTTAAGTAATCATAAGGTTTGGGGGTTTAGAGCTTCTTCTGCTGCGGCGTCTTTAGCATCCCATTCATTCCCTTCACCTTCAGACCATCCGTATCTGCAAGCTTTTCGTATTGCTAGGGTTCTGCGCCATTGCCGCTGAAAGATACCGCTTTCTCGATAACTGGGCTTAGAGTCCCCCAAATCAGCTTTCTGGCGGCTTAGAGTTTTGGGGTTGTAAGGTTCAGGGGTTTAAGGTCTAGACTGCCCCTGAAAATCCGAGTACATAAATATTGGGGGTTTCAAGCCCCAATACCTATGCTCTTGATGGTTTTGATACCTGAAGCTCCAATATCTTTGGTACTTGGACCTTTAGGGTATCCTAAACCCTAAACCCTAAACCCTTATAGTTCTCAGGGTTTACAGCTGTTGCTGGGGGCTCAGGACCTCCCCTTAGCCATAATAGGCGAGAATTACAAACATCATTGAAAGCGACGCAGGAGTTCCATATGGATTTGAATAAGGTACTTAGTTAGGGGCTCGGAACGTTTTGGTTCCTTCCGTGTTTGTTTTTTTGGGGTTTAGGGTACCTTCCGTCATGGATGATCGCCTAAGCCCTGAGTCGTACCTGCCTGCGGTCTTGTCGCATGCCCTGGCCTAATTCAAAACAAATAATATCCCCAATACACCGTTTCTCCTGAGATCGTGGACATCTGGGTTCGTACCTCTCGGTTGATACAATCCTTTGATGGGGGCAGGTGTCTGCGATGAAGAAGGGGTGGAATAAGAAAAGAGTGACAAGGTTCCACAGTAACCCCTAAACAATAAGGGTTCCCAAGCTTCCTACTCTTCAGTCTTCATAAGGAGGTCGCACAATAAACCTCTAAACCCGAACCCCTAAACCCTGACCCCTAAACCCTAAAGCCTAGCCCCTCAACCCTAAACCCTTTTGCCTAGGTAAAACTCCCCGCCAAATAGACAAAGTCAGAAGCTACCGCTCCCAAGCCCTCGATTTCCGGAAAATTCAAGTCAAACTCCTGCACCCATTTTGTTTAAAATTAGGGTCATATAGAGGCTATATTAGGGTTTAGGGTTTAGGGTATAGGGTTTAGTGAGGTTATACAGAGGTTATATAGGTTTTTTGGGGGGATATATACGGACATATAGGGATATATACATATATATATAGTCTATATAAGGATACACCGGGATCTACACGGATATAAAGGGATATATAGGGGATATAAAGGGATATAGGGATTATATGGATTTAGGGTCCTGCAATTCCTCAGTGTTCCGACCCAAGTCCAAGACATCCTGTACATACCCAGAGCTCCAACTGCCCTTCGGCCATCGGCTCCCCCAATTCCTAGACCGCAAAACAGTCCTAAACCCCAAACCCTTAACCCTAAACCCTAAGCCCTAAGACCCCCTCAGCCCTAAGCCCTAAACCCTAAGTCCTACGCCCGAAACCCTAAGCTCTAAGCCCCAAACCCTGAGACCTAAACCCTAAGACCTAAACCCTAAACCCTAAGACCGAAACCCTAAGCCCTAACAAACCCAAAACACTCAATGTCGACCCTAAGACCCTAAGCCCGCAGCCTGAAACCCTAGGCACCCAACCCTAAGTCAAACCCCAAACAGAGAGCTCAAAAGGTGGGGGAAAGGGTTTAGGGTTTAGGGTAAGGGAAGGTAGGGTATAGGAAATAAGCCCCAATATATTCGAGTATGTACTCGGGAATTTTTCACCCGCCTACCTTCATCCCACCTCTTGAGCCCCCTGACAGCCAAAACCCTAAGTTTCCACAAGTCGACTTGCAGATTCATGGGGTTAGTAACTATAGGCTCTAGGGTTCAGGGTTCAGGGGTCTATGCCTACAGAAGACTACTACACAAACCTCCAAGGTATGTGTGTGGAATAATGGCCCAAAACACCTTTTAAAATCCGCCCTACATACTTTTTACGTTCAAGTATACCTACAGCTAGGGTAACAACCATACTTCAAACGGGAAAACCCTCAATCACCAGGCTTATGCGCCCAGTCATAAGCAGTAGCTGAACCCCAAGAAACCCCAAACCCTAAAAGCCTCTTCATCCCCTTAGATCCTGATAGATCCCTGTAAGGCCTTTCAACAGACCCAGTGAGAAGCAGTTCAAGTAAGCCATTAGCTCCTGAACTCCAACCCCTAACCCTAAGGGTCCAAGTACCCAATAATTGGGTACTTAGGTTTTGGGTAATAGTATTTGTGTATTTGTAGTACAGGTTTTGGGGAAGTATATGAGTCTTAGGTACTTGGACCCTTAGGGTAAGCCGCTGTACCAGCTGCCTCTTCCGCGCTTCTCGAGCCTCCTGTCACAACACCCATCCCCAGCCTCCAAACCGGGTTTAGGGTTTAGGGTTTCAAGGTTTAGGGCTTAGGTTTGACAACATCTTACGGGTGCTTAAGGGATGAGGGATATTAGAGAGTCAGGGAATATATGTATACATATATATATATGTATGTATGCGCATATATGTAGAGTTTAGGGCTTTGGATTTGGGGTGCAGGGCTGAGGGTCAAAAAATCGCACGGAATACAGGAATGTATATGGGGCTGATATAGATTCTATTCCCTTGCTTCCGACCGACCATCTTTAAGTATTTCCTGCTAAGATAGTGGGTCCATTTGCCATTACGACTGCCTGCTTGTCGAAGAACAGAGTACCACATGGCTAGCTGTTTGGCTGTTGTTCTCATTATCCCTAGATAACCCCAATATACTATATAGCCGTTACCTTCTTTTCTCCAATATGCCTCTATAAAACCAATATATTATGTAGGTGGTTAGCTGTTGGCTTCAAAAAGTCTCCGAGACGTTGACAACTAGTCATTTCGAACTGCTAGTCACTAGCACCCCATTGCAGAGCGTCCTCTGAACGCGAAACTCCAAACTCTAAAGCCTACCTGAACCCCAAAAGTATGCAGCATAATGGCCTTTTTAGCTACATTTAGGTGTTTTGGGCTATTATTCTGCCTACTTTTGAGGTTCAGGTAGACCCAAAATCCGCTAAACGTTTTGCATGGACAAGTTCAAAGGAAGTTTCGCACATGCGGGGCCGACCCGCTACTTACACCCAGGCTGCCTAATTCCTTGTAGCAACAGTCAACATATACATATATATATATGTACATATGTATGTTTATGGTC
This sequence comes from Symbiodinium pilosum, assembly GCA_905231905.1. NCBI lineage: Eukaryota > Dinophyceae > Suessiales > Symbiodiniaceae > Symbiodinium > Symbiodinium pilosum. The sequence continues at coordinate 131,799 of CAJNIZ010013780.1, forward strand.
TCCCCGTGGCAAATGCTGATATCAAGGTCGTTGTTTCTTTTTTTTTTTGGAAAGGGGGGGGGGGTGGGTGTCTAATTTTGAGTCTGAAGGGATTATATACTTCAGGAAGAACACTGGACATCTGAGAGTTCCATGGTAATTCCTCTACATACCTATGACATTCTACCACCATCTTGCGAAAAGAGCCTGCTTGGAGGTCGTTGCACTTCTAAACTACTTGCTTAGTAGTTGTAGTAGTAACCCAATAGCTATACATCCCCAAACGGCAATTTCCCCAGATATACTCAGGTTACAGGTACAGTTCTTAAGCAGTTTATACGTACAATGAACCTAGAAGTATACCTTAGGAGGACCCCCCCCACCCTGTAATAGTGGTATAATAGGAATATACGAGGACCCTAATATGATCCCTATTATCCCCTATAGTCACTATTACTGGCTGGGGGGTCCACCTAAAATATGACATACCCCTAAACCCTGAACCCTAAACCCTAATCTATAACATAGTAGTATAGTTCCTGAGATTACCCCAATATACAATAATATACCCTTCCTCCTAAAGTATACCCACCACCTTTAGCCGCTGCTTCATCGCGCTGCGGCTCCTCAAGCATCGCTGTCGTCGTCGCTGTCGCTGTCCAGGGTTTCGTGGCCTACGCAGCCTCCCTCACTGGTCGTGGACTCTTCTGTGCTGGAATCCTGGGAATTGCCTGGTAACAAGCAAGGCTTCACACAAGTTTAGGTTGGCTTTTCGGAAGGGCATTTTATGCATTTGTTCAAGAGTGCTGCTAATGAACATTTACATGCATTTCTGGGCTGGACGGAGATGAAGGGGGCTTTAGAGGGTCCGCCTAAAATTATGGCGAGTCGTGACACAGACAGAACCATAAAACATTCAAAATCACATTCGAGCTTCCACATGTCAGGTTCTATGATCCTTTCCTACCAACATTGACCCCCAACAAAATCCGATCAGAAGGCAGCTATAGTAGCTATAGGTCTGAAATTAGTTGCGACCAAGAAGTTGTGGATGTGAAATACTAGGACAGCCAATCCATCTCGCACTCGGCCCTTTTCAAGGGCAATGTTGCTGCATAGGGAAGCTCGTCAAAATATCAACAAATGGTTCAGAGTTTGGGAGATTATAGTTTAGGGTTTGAAGGGAACCCAGAGAATCACTTGGTGTTCCCCCTGGAGCCCCATGAAGAGACCCCAGACCCTTAACCCCAATCATCCCCAATCTCAATACTCCTAAACCTTCTTCCCAAACCCTCATTCCTAAACCCTCAACCCTACCCCGCTTGGTCAGGTTAATGGAGGAGTAGAATCAAAACAGGCCAAATCTGAACATGGGGTGTAGGATTTAGGGTCCAGAGTAAACCTGAACCCATTACGCTCTCAAATTGAACAGTGTGGTGGACAGGCGGCAGGCAACTGATGAAGACCCTAACCCCAAGCCCTAACTCCAAGGTCGTATCTTCTATCCGCTTCTGAGACACTATTGCCTCTCCTGCCTGCACACCAGGCCCCCAGTTCTAAACATAAAGCAGAACCCTAGCTTTCCTTGGGGCTCTAAATCTATAAAAAAAGATCTCGCAAAACTAGGGGTACCTTTTTTTTGGGGGGGGTTCTCCTGATAAGGTTCATAGTATTTTGGTGTCTGTATTGGGGTCCATTTTGGGAAACTGCCCAAATAATACCTAAAGTCTAGGGGCTTGGGAGCTGTGCCTGACTAGCAGATTCGGCGCAAAGGCCAGGGCCAAGAAGCAACAAGGTGGACACCAGAGGGCAAATTCCATCGAGACTCACCCAGAAAGACCATTATCCCTGAATTAGGGAATATACCTTCAAGCATTATTAGGCTCATAGCATCACTTAGAATATATTCCTTAATTAAGGGATATTGGGCTTTCTGAGCAAGACCCAGCTCAGCTGCAACGAGGTTGAACCGTTGGCTTCCCAGCTTTCCGGTCTTCAGGGGTTGAGGGTTTATAGTCCCCTTAAGTAGATAGAATATGGGTCATATGAGGTATCTGGGGATCTTATTATAATATACCCAAAGCCATATTCTTTGTACTTAAGGGGGACTATTGGGGTTTAACATCATCAATGTTTCAATCACGGCCCTCGAGGATCCGAAACGCCGGCCGCACGAGGGGCCAGATAATGAACAACTCTGTATGGCAATACTGCAGGGCTGAGGGTCCGAAGGTTTAAGGTCTAGGTTTTCATAAGCCACCCAACCCGAAAAATCTTGAACCTTGCAGCAACTGGCTCTTGATCTATAAGCTGCTTATATGCCTTGCCGCTAACCCTACATTCCGCAACAAGAGCCCTGTATGACCCTATCTTTACGACCCGCCCCCCTTAGGCCACCGCGAGGATTCCCCCTGAATTAGCCCTAGCTATCCTTGAGCAAAATTAACTAAGCGGGGAAGGGGATAGCATAAATTCTGCAGCAAAATACTTGCAGAGCACGCCACACTGCTTCGACTCCAAGCTGTCAAACAAGAATGCTAGCTACCAGGTTTGGGGTTGATTCTGGGGTAGCAATAGTAATGCCCCCCCTCTTGAAAATGGATTCCCCACGCCCTATAGTACAATCACATATGGAATATTCTATGTCTAGCGGTCGGGGAGGGGGCATCAGTGGGGGAGGCGGTTACCGAAAACCGTCACCCAGAGAATTTGTGATGATTCCAATGATAAAGCTCCGCAAAAGGGACGGTAAAAATTTGGCTTAGGGAACAAGCTCAACAAACTCCTGGACATTAGACATTACATAAATCAGGGGGTTACGACTCTCACAAGCAGAGTACTGGGAGCTCCGAAAATAAGAGTGTGTTTCCACGCGACGCCCACCCTTACTCTTACGTTCGCGCCTACATTCCCCTTCCCTAGTGATGAACGACCTCACCCTCCCATATCAAATCTCCCAATGACAAATTCCCACGCTACCAGTAACTGGGCCCCCCAAAAACACTCACCAAAAGCAGCACTGAAATCCTACCCCACATGGAAGAGTCAACATTGATGGTTGTGGGGGAGATTTTGGCTTGTGTCACTGAGTCCGAACTCAAAACATCTCAAACGTTACACAGGGTCTTGTTTTGGTGGTCCCTGTAATAGGGACCACAATAGTTGGGATGTATATAAAATAGCCCGTTTTTGGGAAGTATTCCGATTCACAATTTTTCCTGGACATTGATCTCTACACTATCAGCTTACTTGAACACTCCCAACAATGATGCTACAAGCCCTAGCCCCAAGCCCTATAAACCCCAAACCCTAAACCCTAAACTCCAGGGAATAGCCATTGTATCAGAAAACCTCAACCTTACTAAGGGGAAGAAAAGCCAGCTTCGACTAAGGCCGGCAGAATGGGCAGATATGGGTTTAGGTTTTAGGGTTTAGAGTTCTATTATGGGTCTAGTGTATTTGTAGTTAACTAGGACAGGATGATGAAAGGAATACGTGAGGTAATATATGCTAGGGTTCAGGAACCAACCCAACCGTCTAGTTACAATTTAGACTAACTCTACAATGCTAAGCCCTAACCCTACATCCTAAACCCGAAACTGAACCCAAAACCCTAACCATCCGACGCCTCGCCAAAGCTCCGTGGCTGCCAGTGCCGCCGTGGCAGCTGCGATGAGTGAGGCTCCCAGAACCTGGGCTTACACACGGGTCATGTAGGCTATATCAGGATTTTGGGGCTATATAGGGATACTGGAGAAGAAAATGGAAACTATCATTTAGGGTTTGGGGTTATGTAGGGTTATGCCAGAATTTAGAACTTAGGGTTCAGGGTTTAGGGTTTAGGGTGTACGGCTACGTAAGGCTATTTCAGGATTCAGGGTTTAGGGTTCAGGGTTTAGGGGCATGTAGGGCTATATCAGGAGTTAGGGTTTAGGGTTGTGTAGGGCTGTTTAGGGTTAGGGCTTTGCGTGCAGGATTTAGGGTGCAGGATTTAGTGTTCAGAAGGTTCAGAGGTTATATTATATAGGGCTATACAGCTACAGGTCAGGATATGTAGAGAGTTAGGGGGATTTGCCAGGACATTAGGGTTTGGGGTTTCCAAGAAACTGATGCCCCGTGACAAGAGCATGAAGAATGGCTGTTTGCTCTTGCAAGGGGGGCGTTAGGGGCATTGTATTACGTACTCTTGAGGTCCAAAGCTTCTTCCCGGAAGTACCCGGAACCCCAATCCCTAAACCCTAATCCCTAAACCATGATCCCTAAACCCTAATCAACCCCTAACCAACCCAAGCAAGGGACGCTCAGGAGTCCCACACGGCCGAAGAAGATCACCTGGCCAGGTCAAATCCGGATTAGGGCTTAGGGTTTAGGGATTTATGGTTTAGGGTTTAGGATTGAGGACTTACGGTTTGTGGGACGTGGGTTAATTTTGGGGATGAGGGGTTAGGGTTTGGGGCTTAGGTATAGGGATCGGGGATTAGGTATTAGGGCAGGGATTATAGGTCAAAGTGATTAGACTTTTGGGAATGAGGGCTTTGGGGTCAGGATTCGGGAATGGGGCTTCGGATTGTTTACGGTGTAGCGTCTAGGACAGACTCTAGGATCAGACCCCCTGCGCTAACAGCCCCTTCTGTACTAAGCATTCATGTAGTGACAATTGCCGTTGTAGGGGACTGTGCAGTATGGAAGCTGAACCTGCGATCATGTTTGGGATTTCTAGGGATAAGGCTGTAGCGTTACGGGACCGATGCGTAGGTTACCTTTGAGGTTCATTTGTATTTCGAACTTGGGTTATGAAAGTAGGATGACTATAATTAAGTGTACTCTGACTAAGTAATTATAAGTGAGCAACAGTCTAAACTCCTAGTATACCCCTCAAAATCCCTATACAGTAGTAGTCCCGTCGTTAATTCCCTTCTATAAGCCCTTTTAAGGAGTTTAGACCCTAAACCCCGAACCCTAAACCCTAAACCCTATATAATCCTCTATATAACTCAAATGGCAGTGAACCTCACTGGAGTTGAAAATTTGTCTATGGAGAACTTGGAACCCCAGTAAAAATTATCATTTTCGCTGTTCTTTAGGATTCTAATAAGCAAAAGTAAAAAAAAATCCAAGTACCCCTAAGATTGTGGGATGAGGGGATCGCGTGTAGAGATGGCTCAGGGTCTGGGTTTGGCGGCTTAGGGTTTAGGGTTTTGGGTTCAGGGTTTACGGTTGGTGTGTCTACTGAGGATGAGGGCTTAGGCTTCTGGTTGCGTCGAGATTGATTAGGGTTTAGGTTTGGGGGTTTTGGCATGGAGCTTCGGAGAGTCCCTAGGAATTTGGGCTTAAGAATTGGGGTTTAGGATGTCTGCCTCTCTGGTAAGAAAGATTGCCAAGAGAACTTCCCAGCAGGGTCGTGAAGATGGACTGAAACTTGAGCCCTGAACCAGAAGCCCTAGACTCGAACCCCCACACCTTAAAACTCCTAAACCCCAAAAGGCAGTTTTCCTAAATAGGTGGACGCCAATACAGACCCCGCAATACCATACCCCTAATTAATCCTTAACCCTGAGCCCAATGCAGCAGGGCGCCTGGAGAAGGAAAGCATCGACGGTCTCTGTCTGCACAAGCCTGGGCTACAGCAAGGAGATTCTCAGCTCTCCAAACATAGAAATTAGGTTGAGATGTTTAGCGTTGTAGGGTTTAGGTGGTTGAAGGGTTTAGGGATTTAGGGTGTAGGATCTAGGCCCTTAGCAACAACATGCGACACAATGTAAGATTTCATAGATTGATATATTTAGCTTGTAAAGTTTAGGTGGTTGAAAGTGTAGGATCTAGGCCCTGAACACCGACATCCGATACCATGTAAGATATCAACATCGGCATGTGTTTGGGAGATGGCCGCGTTGAACACAGGAGCAGTGAAGCCACACCAGCGTCTTTAGGGCTTCGGGGACAAGAGAGCAGGCCTTCTTTGTCCATTCCTTCTTCCTCGAAATCTAGTAACCTTGCGATGTCCTCACTATATAGTCAATCTTACATTAACCTTGCAAGCCTTTCCATTTTGTCTACGTCCCTTCCCGCTTCTATGAAGTGAAATACGTATACATACACATATAAATATATATACATATATATATACATATATATATACATATAGATAATCCATATTGCTCGGAGACCAAGAAAGGCACCCCTAGCTTTGAGGAACCCCCATACAACGCAGGCCCAGGAGCAGGACAGACAAAGCGGAGGGGATATGCCGAAGTCCCAGTGTGAACCACTGCTGCCCAAGCACCTGCTCACTTAGGGCCAAAAGGATGTATATGGAGGTTTCCAACAATTAGGATTTGTTGGGGTCCTCATAACAAGCATTTCAACATTTGAGGGCGTTTAGTGGGATCTTTGGCGGGGTCCCGCCTTTTTATGGAGACCCCATATGTGGGAAACTATACTGACTTATAACCTGATTTTGGGGCACTTGACACCTTACTTTCAACTACCCATAAACCACGTTGGATTTGGGCTTCTGTGATTTTGAGGATCCGGATTCTTGATTCAGGGAGCAGAGGGCTGGGGCTGTAGACTTCAAGGGGGGGGGCGCTGTGCGCAAGGATATACGTTGCCAGGATGGCCGTATAAAACTCAGCAGCTATTCTAGGGTTTATGGTTTATTGTCGCACCAAACCCTACATCGTACACCTCAAAACCTGAGCCCCCAACCCTACGGGTTAACCCAACATAAGCTCACAAAAGTAGTGGCACCCTTGCTGCCCAGGCGCCGAGAACACCGAAACGCCAACAACGCCTTAGCTTCACGGATGAGGTTTAGGTTTGGGGTTCAGGGCCCCATATATATACACACTAAAGTCCCCTAAAAAGGCAATCACTATACCTTAAACCCATGAGAGCCTATCATAGCCTATCATAAGGCAAGTTAGAAACTGTTCTTTGTGGACTGATCCTGGTATGGATAGGTCTTAGGGTATGCAAGACTTTAGCACGAAAAAGCCCTGAACCCGAAACCCTAAATCCCAAAAACCCTAAGCCCTAAAACCCTAAACCCTAAACCCCTAAATCCTTAAACCCTAAACCCTAGAACCCTAAACCCTGCGCAGGATTTTGCAACCCTTCAAGCCCAAATCCGCGAGCACTCCCCAGGATTTAGCACCCTATGCCCTCGGCGCTACTACTGGAGCTTCATGGGACTTTCACTTAGGTTGTCGACTCTTCTTCATCTCGGATCAAGGCCATGAGCACCGAGATGATTGCCATCGCTTGGTCACCGTGTTTAGAGCGAACTCGGTTGCTAAGATGTTCTCCAACCTCCTCAGGGTTCACATGGTTGGATGCATCCTGGATGAGGCTACGAATGCGAGGTAGCATTGGAGTGAAGGTGTCCAGCGTTGTTGCCATGGAGTTGGCAGCCAAAGAGCAGGCGATAGCATCTGACAGCGTGCTTAGCTTGCTCATCAAGTCCAGCGTTGGCGCCCGAAGCTCGTGCGGTAGGCTCGCAAGCCACTGAGCTTCAGATTCTCCAGCAGACATGATGCGGATCTGGCAGGCGCTGAGCTGTAGGCCAGTCTATGGCACCGGAATTCTATGTATGTGTCAATGAGATGCGACTGTAGAATTTCGAATGATATCTGGGCATTATTCCGGCAATGTCTCCAGCAAGCTTGATACTTATATGCATCGAAGTGGGCCACTCGGCTGATAACTCCGCTTCCGCTTATAATGCCCCCCCTCCCCAGGGAAAAACAAGTTCTGTAGGCTATCCCAATGATAAATATTAAGGCTTGGGGTTTATGGTTATACTATGGGTCTCTCCGCTATAATGGGCAGATAGTTAAACCCATTAACTTTAAAGTAGTGCAAAGTAGCCCAACCCCGGCAACAATCAATTCTGGGCAAAGCTCCACCCTAAGGTTCAGGGCAAGCATTAATGGAGCCGGTTCCGTTCAAGGGCTGCCCGAAAAAGAAAACTTTTTTACATAGGAGATGTGTTCAAAACATCGGGGGCGATCTAACACTGTAGGGAGAAAGGATTAGTTCAGGAAGTATAATATACCTTAAACCCTACAGGTAGTCTCAACCTGCCCTGAAACACTGGAACAGGGTTCAGGGTTGAGCGAAACTTTGCTGTGTATTGGCTTGTGTCCGCAAACTTCGCGGTTCACTTCAGAGACCTCGAAGTACGAATGCCGTGGCAAGTGTGGTTTAGGGTTCAAGGTTTTAGGGTTTAGGGATAGCTCATGAAAAATCGCTCTACTCAAGCCTCATTATGGATGGGACTACAAGCCATAACCCTAAACCTGTAGCTTACCAGGCTTCGGATCCCCTCTTGCATCCCCTTGCGGGCCCTGAACTCAAAAGAAGAAACAAACCAAAGGTTCTTCCTTGTTCGGAGATCCCGACAAATCTCAGCTAAACCCTGCATCCTGAACCTCTCAAAGCAGGGCTAGATGGGGAGGGCATGTGACACCTAAATCCTAAGCCCCTTGGAGTAGGATCCGCCAAGTATCCTAACCTTTAACCCTATAAACCCTAAACCCTAATCAATCCTTGTGGTTCATGTAGGTCCTATTTTGCGGCCTTTTGGGATCCATAGAGGGTATTCGGATATTCTGATAACCTTCCCGCTACTTTGAGGGGGTTGGGGGATAGTTGAGAATTCACTTGCAGGGGGAGAATTCGTTTGTGTAGAAGCCAGGATGACGAGAATTTTAATTGCCCACGAAGCCCCACAACCCAAGCCACCCAAAAGTACACCAATTCGAGGCAAAGATTCCCAGAAGGTGTTTCCAGGTAATGCTGGCAGATCGGTGCGCAAACGACGTGCCCGCAAGAAGCGGAGTTAGCACCTCGCTGTCGGGTTCCCGATTCAGGTTGTTGAGGGGCGCTTGGGTTTAAAGTTCGTTGCTTTTTTGGGAATCAGGTTGGGCGCTTAGAGTTTAGGGGTGAGGCCTTAGGTTACATAAAGGGTTTAAAGCTAGGGTTAGGGCTTGGGGTGTAGGAGTTTGGGGTGTAGCGTTTGTTTCCAGAGGTCTCAAGACCCCTCGCTAAGGCACCTGCCTCAAATCACACTTGGAATGATAATATGCTTTAGGGATAGCGCATGTAAAGCTGCATTCCTTCATTAAGGGAGATACCAGAAAAACCCTTAGAGCCTACCCCCCCCCACCCCCCTACACCCTAAACCCTAAATCCTAAAGGCCCTAAACCCTGAATCCTAAACCCTAAAGAAACCAAGACCTAAACCCTAACAACTAAACCCTAAACACATCTAAATGTTGATCTCATTTGCGTCCTCTTCATCTGCATCCTACATAACTGAAGATTGGCTTTCCAGAAGGAAATGGAGATATATACCGGCTATAGAGGGATTTATGGCAGCAGCTAATAAGGGCATAAAGACCCTACGAAGTTCATATGATAGGCCTGGGGTCCTCACTATAATGTTTGGGCTACCCAAACCCTAAACCCTAAACCGTAATTGATGCATGACAGACTACAAGCCCAAACCCTGAAACCCTGCACTCCAAAGCGTAAACCCCCAAAACCACAAAAGCATCGCGGAGCTGGCCATATGGGGAGTATCCCAAACTCCTCATATGAGTTATAATCTAAACTCCTGAAAGGGGGTTATATAAGGGATTATATAGGGGACTACTATATGGGTTATTAAGGGGCATACCAGGAGTTAAGACTATAGCTCACATGTGTTCTGAGGATTTATCAGGACTTGGGCATTTGTCAGATGTTGGTGCGCTTTGCTTGCAGGGCACGTACTGTAGAATCTTGATACGCTGAAGCAAACATGGCAGTCTTTAGAGCGGGCCCGTAATCCTGAACCCTAGACTCTAGACCTTAGATCTTGAACCCTAAGCCCAAAGCCCTAAGCCCCGAATCCTACAGCCAAGATGTCCAATTTGGTCTGCCACTTGCAAAAGCGGTTCGTCAGGGCGAAAAACCTACGTCTTTCTTTGGACTCCCCGAGGGTTATCAGTCGTTCCACATCATAATGCCCTGGCCATATTCTCATGGAGGATCTCAAATTTTGGCTACCCTTGAGGACACGTGGCATAGAAAGTTGTCATACGGTGATCCTGGGACTGTTTACGTGTTGTTTCTTGGGAAAGAGAAACGTAGGCATTGCCAACATAATTCTGATGTCTATTTGACGTACCCTGTATACCGTAACTATACAAGGAATCTATGACTTTAATGTTCGTAACTATGTAGCCTCTAAACCCTACCCCACAATTACAACTGTTGAGCTCTCCTCGGGCCCCGGCTGCTAACAAAAGCAAATCCTGAGCTGAGGGGCACGGGAGGCGAGCTCCAACATTGTGCTTCCGAGAGGGTTCAGGGGTTTAGGGGGGATATCTAATCCACTCTTCTAAGGACGATCATATCTTGGGGTCAATTTCGGGGCCCCCTCATTCATAAAAAGTACCATTCCAGGTTGCTCGAAATCTATGGTTGAACCCGGCGCCCCCTAGTATGTGCCCTTAAGCCTGGGATCTTCTATACCTCCTGTACACCCTATATGTACCCTCAAGGGTTTAGAGTTTGGGATGCCGAATCTCTACGGGCTACGTACTTTGACGCAGGCCCGTATCTCCCTAAATGACACAAGCCTAGGGGTCCTAAACCCTAAACGCTAGACCCTAAACCCTAAACCTCACTGGAGATGCCCTAGACTGCATGGGACATCTGGAAGTCTCTGTTGGCAGGGTTCCGGGTTTGCTTTGTCCCTTGAGGTCATAGTTTGAGCTATCGTCTAAACACCTTAGGGGGTGATATAGGGAATGTTATAGGGGCTATTCTCCAAGCCCTGGACAACACAACAGCCTCCATGTTACTTTCGTGCAGGGTACATACTATGACAGCGACAGTATAGAGTAGCGGTAATCGTCATAGTAGTAGTCGTCGTAATAGTAGAAACCATTAACCCTCAAACGTACTAATAAGAATAATAGTCGTAATAATAGTAATAATCATCGTCATTCTAAGGTCTGCTGGGGCTATAGGCAATTGGGACCCAGGTCGAATTCTAAAGACTGCTGGCGAGGGTCCATGAAGCAGAAGTACCAAACAGGGACTTCAGCGCGCACCGTGGTGCCTCGTCATCGTCAGGCATAGGGTTCTAGAGGGCTTGGGGTTCAGGGTTTAAAGTTCAGGGATATTACCCCCCACAACGGAGAGTCAAGTGCGGAAGACAAGGAAACTAGGCTGCCAAGTACTCAAAGCACTCGACGATATACCCATTGTTTCAGGCATAGTCTAAAATCCTAGTATCCCTGAATAACCCCTTTTCTATTCCCCTATATATAATCTCCTATTCAACCGGCTCAATTAAGGAGTTTAGACTATAGCTCATCTTAGCATTGAAGGCTATGATTCGGAGGTCTAGGTGGGGTTGCTGGGCGGTTCAGAAAAATTGGAAGGGTACTCAAACTTGATGGACCCTTGTGGGAGGGTGTTATGGTCGAGGTGTCTCTAAAAGATACCCTGCTTCTAGACAACCAAGCCTTTGACATTCCCAAGTTCTCAGGTTCAACTGGGCTCCAGTTCCTTGCCTCAAAGAAAGATTGAATTCCCTAGACCACGAACCCCAAAGCTCCAACCCTTATACGCGATTCTAAACCCTTCATATTGTGAAGAATGAGCCCCAAGCTTGCAAAGCCTTAACTCTAAACCTTAAACTTACGGGTTCTCCTGCCAACCCACCATCTACTCCTCCCCCAAAGTTCCCTGCTGAAGTAACCCCAAACAAGCCAACTTAAGGAAGATAGTTGGTTAACCCAGAATCCGGCCAGTGTATTATACTTTCACAGGACCGGAAATTAAGCGAGCTTGGGACAGCTTCATGTATATAGCACCCTTTTGGGTGAGGTGAGGTCGTCCATAAACGCTAAACCCTCAACCTTGCAACCTAAACCCTAAAACTTGTAACCTAAACCCTAAACCTTGTAGTACGCTAAACCCTAAAAACCCTAAACCCTCAACCTTGTAACCTAAGCCCTAAACCCTAAACCTGCCTGCCATCACCTTCCGGGTGGAAATGCTGGTCCCTGCCGCAAACAGCGCTGCAAACCTCGATTGAGCAGTGTTTTTATTGGTGGTTAAACCCAGTAAGATAATGTATGAAACACTATACCCCAAAAGGAGGATATAATCTTACTCTATGTTGGGTACCATAGTCCTCAATTCGGGTCTAGGGTTTTAGGGGCTTAGGGGCTTCGGGCTTTTAGGGTTTTAGGGTCTTAGGGGCTTAGGGTTTAGGGTTTTAGGGCTTAGGGTTTTAGGGTTTAGGGTTTTAGGGGCTTAGTGGCTTAGGGTTTAGGGTTTTAGGGGCTTAGGGGCTTAGGGTTTAGGACTTCGGGTTTTAGGGGCTTAGGGGCTTGGGGTTTGAGGGGTTTAGGGCTTAGGCCTTAAGGCTTAGGGTTTTTAGGGCTTAGTGTTTAGGGCTTAGGGTTTAGGGCTTTAGGGTTTAGGGCTAAGGGTTTAGTGGGCAACTTTTGTCGTTTCGCCATGACAGGCTTTAGGGCGTTTGGCTCTTTTTTGGGTGAGGGGGGGGGTTACGGTTGAGGGCTTAGGGGTTTAGGGTTTGCGAGGGGTTTAGCGTCTAGAGATTTACGGATTTAGGGTTTTGGGTCTTTGGGTGTAGGAGTTTAGGGTTTGAGATTTAGGGGTTGATGGCTTAGAGGCTTAGGGATTACTTCTCGGAGAGGTTCATGGGTCGTTATAGGTGAAGTGATGTCGCACAGCCGTACTTATAACAGACCTTATCGCAATGGTTATAGCGTCCACTTGTAACCATCCATGAACGCGCGACTATGAAGTTACTTCTGCTAAACTGTCGACAACAAGAAGGAACAGCAGAGGCGGCGGCTGCACCTGCTGTGCAAATGCAAACACTAGCGCTTCCGCTCTTGTTCAGAGGGTTTAGGGTTTAGGGTTTGGTTTTAGGGTTTAGGGTTTAGGGTTTGGGGGCCCCCAGAAAGGACAGATCCTTTAACAACCCCCTGGGTTCCCGTGTAATTCCTTGCTAAGAGTCCTTCTCAAGTATACGGGGAAATCATAAACTGCAATTCTACACCCTTTCTAAGCCTTAAATGTCACACTGACAGAGCCCTAGATCCTTAGGGCCCTGGATCTTAAACCCACCTCGGTAGCCAAACAGACAGAAATGAAATGGTTGTTGCAAAGCAACCACTTCTTAGGCAAGGGCTCTAATCTAAAAAGATGTTGGAGAACAATTGTTTTACTTCTGGTTGTTTGGCTATCTAGACAGCGTGCATGAAAAAGAAAGGAACACGCAATTACCGTCCCCCATCACTCGTTGCAGATGCACAGAACGTGGCAACTGCATACGAATACACGATCATGATAGCGCTGACGCCGCTGCGGCGCCCCTTTGGGAATCCCTAAGGGAATCACCCTGTATAACCCCAATATAACCCCTATACAACCCTGTAAAGCTTGCTGAAGGTCCTTGTTATGAGCACCTCCCCCCAAGGCAGACGAATTGCCGACACGGCGGCTTGATGCGTCGCAGGGCGACACCCAAGCAAAATGAGCTATGGTCTAAACTCCTGGACCATCCCACTCAAAACCTAATTTGTAGCTCGCGTAACACGGAAAAAGGAACCTCAAAACTGCTAGCGTGCTGAAGACCTCGATAATTAAGTACCACGAAGAACTTGCCAGTCAGAACACGCAATAGCAGGGGATTTCAAGAGTCTGCTTACAGGCGTCACAATGCTGCAGCTGAGGTTGATATGGTGGATACTAAAAATCCTGCATGACGTCGAAGTCAATGAGCGCATGGCTGTCGATGACGCTGGAGCCAACAACCCCCCCGAAGGTGTAGTGCTCAAGCCAGCCTTCAGTCCACGGCCTGAAACGTTTGATGATCAGCTTGAGGGCGATGCGCCAAACCACTGGGGCCAAAGCAATCGGCCGGTGTTCACCAGGAGTGTCCTTATCGATCAGGCAAACCCTGCAACATTTCCAAGAGCAGGAACCTCCCCGGTTTGGAGAATGTGGGTCCACAAATTGGCTAGAGCTTGCCACCACATTGACGGAAGGAGCAGTAGTTCATCCGCCTTCCACCTGTCCAAACCTGCCGCACGTCCACCCATAGTTTGCCAAAACTATGGTACAGCTCATCGGCGTCAAACTCATCGTCAAAGGAAAAGGCCGCTGGACGGGGCACTTGGTTGAGAAACTGCTGGCTGGAAGCCCTCGACATCATTTGTTTGGCCGTCCAACGTGCAGCCCATTCCTCAGCCGCCTGTTCCAGAACCCTACGTGGATGTAAGGCCACGGCATGGACACCATCTCGCTCCTGAATTCAAGGTCTTGCAATATTTTTACTATCTACGGTACTAGTCCGTGGAACCCTGGAACCCTGCATGGTAGAAATTACGCTGTTATATCTGTGGGGCTATAACTGGCAGTCTTTTTTCCTTGGCTTACATGAAAAGTGTTTTGTGAATTGGTAACAATTCCCCCCCACCACCCCAAGTTCCCAAAACAAAAAATCAAAAAAACAGAAAAACAAAGAGAGGCTCCTTCATCACTCACATGGTTCATCACAATAATGGGTATAGGTATTCTCCACCTCAGCCGTGTGGAATGCACTCATGTTTGCCAGGGATTTTGTCATTCTTTAGGGGGCTCATCAGGGGTCGACAACACGAAGCTTAACCCTAACTGAACGTGGAACCTTCAGCCCGGACAGCGTGGTTCTCAAAAGCAGGTGCTCTTCAAGTAACCCTAGTTCCTAAACTCAACCAGGGAACAACAAGCAACGCACCTTTGCAAAATCTCCGAAGCAAAGCTCTTAAACCCTCAACCCTGAACCCTAAACCCCCCAAACCTCACTGCCCAAACCTAAGCTGTTACATCTTCAAACCTTAGTTTCAAAAGCCTTAACTCAGAGGTGGCGACTTCCTCCATCAGCAAGTTGAAGTTAGGGTTTAGGGTTTAGAGTTTGCGGTTTAGAGCTTGGGGTTTAGGGTTTGGGGTGTGGGGTTTAAGGTTTAGAGTTTAGGGTTAGGGTCTAGGCCCCTGAACTCCAATTTCAAATACAAGGCCAACCCCTGCATGACACCGCAAGCAATGTAGACCCCTGATTAATAAACCCCCTCGCCCTAATAGGGGGTGTAATAGGGATCCTAATATCAAGCCCCTTAAAAGGGGGTTTATGAATAATGGGTCTACATTACCCTAAACCCTAAACCCTAAACCCTAAACCTGAACCTACATACACCATCCTCGGGGACTTATCGAAACTGCTGGTTTGAGAGATTACAGACCCGGAACCTCCTAACTTACTTAGTAGGAGAATATCGTCCCTATACGAGCTATAGTCTGAACTCATTAACTGGGGTTATACAGGGGAGGATATAGGGACTACTATAAGGGTTAACAAAGGGGATCCTAGGAGTTTAGACTTTAGTTCCACCATGACAGGTGCAAGCCCAGGTCTCACGGGGGGTCACCCTTCTCTATAGTTCATATAATATTCCTTGATTCCCTTCCGAGAACCAGCATGGATGCCTTGTTCGATTGTCACGGCCGAGAAACAGCAGCACTACCACGGCGAGAGTCGGGTCCAGGTACAAATCCTTCAAGGAGATTACCCTCCCCCAAACTAACATGGAACCTGAAATGGGCCTCTGTGAATGGATAGTAATCCCTACAAGGCCCCGCTTCAGGTTTTGGGGGAGGGTAGGTTCAGGGTTCTGGGACAGGTCTTTTCTGGGACAGGTCTTGCACAAAATGTGATGGTTCCATTTTGGATATATGCGCGTATTGCAAGGTATTATGACGGTGGTCTATGTTGAAGCCAGGTTTACAGCTCAAAGCTTTTAATCTTTTGCTCTCCACAGCTTTACATACCTTCTGCGTATTTTAGTTTCGAGAAATTACCCAGAGGGTCCATGTACCCAATAATTAGGTACTTGGGATTTGGGTCATAGTAATTATAGTACAGGTCTTGGGTAAGTATGTGATGATTAGGTACTTGGACCCTTATAGGGCTAGGGAACCCAAATATGGACCCCAAAGCCCTTGGAAGCTCCTATCATGGGGACACCTAACAATTTTGGCAAACACTACACCCGAAACCCGATATCCACGAATATAGCCCTTTGTATCCCCCGTAACCCCCCCTAAAGGTGCCCCGAATTTTGGGCAACCCCCCCATCTTATGTGGAGATACTCTGAATGACAGCCCTTAGGCATGCCTTTCGCTTTAGGATTTAAAGTGTCAGGTTTTTGGCTTTAGTGTTTAGGGTCTCACTTCAGGATTTGGGCTTTAGGACCCTGATTTTAAAGTTTCAGGTTTTTGGCTGTAGTGTTTATAGTCTAACTTCAGGATTTGGGCTTTAGGACTCTGATTGGGACCCAAACGAGGAACCCCAAGAATACAGCAGGAATATCAAGTATATTCCTGTCATGTTCCTACCATGCCCATCCCTCAATCGCATCTCTAAACGCTCAACCCTAGATCCCTAGATCCTGATCCCTGAGCTCTAACAACTAAATCCCTAGACCCTAAACCCTAAATCCCCAGACCCTAAGTCCCTCAAACGTACAATCTGAATCCTAAACCCTAAACACAAAATTCCTAAATCCCTGGACCCCACTTCCCTCAACTCTACAATCTGAATCCTAAACCCTAAGCACTAAATTCCTAAAGCCCTGGACCCTAAATCCCTCAACCCTACAATCTGAATCCTAAACCCTAAACACCCTAAACCCTAAACTTCTTAAGTCCTAAATCCCTGGACCCTAAATAGCCTGAAGCCTCGCAACAGATCTCCTCGTGTTGCGAGGAGCTATGGCCTGCTGCCTCGTCCTGATTAGGGCTTAGTAAGGGGTTAGGGGTTAGGGTTTAGGGTTTAAGGTTTTAGGGTTTAGGATTTTACCCCCCCCCAAAGGTAACCCCCCAGGGTTTAAGGAGCCAATGAGGACTATATAGGGCTTAATAAGGCCTAATAACAGGGTTCTAAATCTGGGGGGGTACCTTTGGGGCGGTTCTACTGTAATCCCGTACTTAGACCCTAAGGATGAGAAATTATGTGGGAATTTGTCAACGTGCTCCCTATACGATGCCTCAAGAGTGTGCTTATAAATCATCTCCGAAATCCCCCATACATCGCTGAGGTCTCTGAGAACTTTTTCTGGTTGCGGTGCATCACGAAACTCAAATTTGATGTTCCTTTTTGTGTTATGACAAAACTTCTGTTCCTACGCAAGCTTCCGCTTCAAATTCTTCTCAAAATCACGAGCATATGTACACGTGGCATAATGGGAGGCCTTATACCATCACCACCGCGACCATCCGTTGCTGTCGCCACCGCCACCCACCTCCAAAAACACCACCACGGACACCGGCTGTGGAATGTAGGCACTTTTCTGAAGCTTCTGCACAGATCTGAAAAGGTCATCGCCAAGGAACAAAACTGCTCCCCAGGCCAGACCTGCATGGACCCGTTCTGGGTTTGAGGTTTAGGGATGGTTGATTGAAATTGGTTCTGCAAGCAGGCGGCCTCTTCATCCGCTAAGTCTACAGGACATGAGACCCGCAAGTACAAACCCGAAATAAGGACGCTTCATGTTCTCCAAAGGTGGAAGATTTTTTGAAGAGGCCACCCATAAATGCTATACCGTGAACCAAACGCCCGACGTTCTATGCCCCAAATCCTATACCCATAATCCCTAAGTGCCCTAAAAACGCTAAACCCTACACCCTAGAACCCAAACCCTACACCCTCAGTCCCTAAGCCCTTGAATCCCAACACCCTAAGCCCTGCGGCCGGCTCCTTTGCAACGAGCACGCAGCCCAACAGCGAAAGGCCTGCAAAGCTTTACGCAACGCGGGTAGTCTGCTAATATTGGTTTAGGGTTTAGGAATTAGGGTTTCCGGTTTAGGGTTTAGGGATTAAGATTGCAAGTCTAGGGTTTAGGGTTTAGGGTTGTTTTAACCATTTTTTGATGAATAGCCCAATGGAATATTGCCAAAGCAGAAAATCGTCGGATTTAGGGATATATAGTGGAAACCAAGCGGGAAAGACAATGGAACATCACATGAGCCATGTAGTCTAAACTCCTAGTATCCCCCTTGATATCCCCTATAATACTCCCCTATATAATCCCCTATGTAAGCCCTTTTTGAGGAGTTTAGATTATGGCTCACATGGACACTGGGGTGTCTAGGCCTTCTCTAGCGATGGTATTGTAGGAGCTGAAATAATTAGAATAGGGTTTGAGACCTGTTTTTCTAGGCAGGTATGTTTCAAAATGTTTGCGTTCTCACCACTAGAACGAATAGCTGGTCGTGCCTTTGTAGTCCCCTACATGGTCTGTATTGTTCCCAATTAAGCAAACCCTAAACACTAAACTCTAAACCCTAAACCCTGAGCCCAATTGTTGAGAATACTTGGGCGACCGGTTTAGTGCGTAGGGCTAAGGGGTGGGGAGTTTTTGGTCGGACTTTATATTGCGGAATGCCAACAGAGAGACGGTTGAACATACCCAAAGGTGCCCCGTAAGCCCTCACACCCTAAGCCCTAAACCCTAAGCCCTAAACCCTAAGCCCTAAACCCTCAGCCCTAAACCCAGAACCCCAATCCTGGGCAGTCTGTTCTGAGGTCACTGTGTCGAATCCGTGAGACATCCTGCAGTTCCCTGGAGGTTCATGGGTAGTTATTAGGTGGCCCCCCCACCCAGTAACAGTGCCTATAAGGAATAGTAAGGATTATGTTAGGGTCCTCTGATATTCCTATTATACCACTATTACCGGGTGGGGGGGTCCTCCTAAGGCAGTTGTGAGAAGGGATTGGGGTTTAGGTATTTGGGAGACCTACAACTAGACTTGAACATGGGGACTTAGATCCCACTAATAACTAGCTAGCCCCTCCATCTACCCTCTATATACGCTAAATACCCACTATCAGAGACCCTACCCGGTACAAGGAAGGTCCTGGGACACATGAAGCTTTCATGTAAGGGGTCAGAGAGTTGCCAAGAGTGCCAAAATAAGCGGGCTTTGGTAATCCCAACACCAGAAGAAGGACATATAGCCATCATAGAAATCATATAACTGTAGCGATCCCAGTTTCCATGTTATGTTCCCTTTTTGCCTTGCATTTGTATCATATATATCTATAGAGATAAGTGTATATACTGATATAATATATATATACATGCATGTATATAGTTTAGGGCCCTAAGCCCGAAGTACGAAGTAGAGTGGAAGTAGGCGCACACTCAGCACCTCTCACAGGCAACCGGGCAGCCAGCTTAATGCTGGCCCTAAAACAAGTAAGACTCAGGATGCAGGGTTTAGGGTTTAGTGTTAGGGTTTAGGGTTTAGTAGTTATCGACGGGTCAGAAGAGGAATATGTTGACAGTTCATTCCATTGAGGGCTTCTTACTGTACCTGCCTCACCTAAACCCTGACCTCTGAATCCAAGGCCTAATTCCTAAACCCTCCGGTCAAAGGAAAGAAAACAATTCAAGCAAAGCCAGCTTCAGAGTGGCAGTTAGGGCTGGAGCTTTAGAGCTCAGGGCACATAGGATGCTGGTACCGACAGAAGGCCGCCCCATACCCCAATGATACGACGTCTAGTGGGTGTTAGACTTGAGGACTATCGCAGGCATGATAGGGTTGCCCGGCTTTGTTCAGTTTTCGCAGCCTCTTGGTGAAGCCTCGAAACCCGGACGCTAAATCAAAACCACCAAGCCCTAAACCCCAGACCTGTGGCGAAGATGTGGATGAAACCCAGGGCTTCACCCAGCACGCAAGCACCTTTCAAGGATTGGGAGGCTCGAGGACGTAGGGTAGATGAGACTTGGCTTAAACTACTTTGCCCAAAATATGGATAAAACTCTATGAGCAGAAGTATAGTCTAAACTCATATTGTCCCTCTAAATACCCCCTATGGTAGTCCCCTATATATTCCCTTATATAACGCCCTTTAAGGAGCTTCGGCTACTATAGGGACCTGCACTACAAACAGGCAACCCACTTCAGGGACCTGCATTGTAATGAAGTTAAGGAACCCCCGTAAACCCTAAACCCTAATCCCTAGACCCTAAATCCTAAACCCTAGACCCTAAATCCTAAACCCTAAACCCTAAATCCTAAGCCCTAAATCCTAAACCCTATGAACCCGAAATCCTAAATCCTAGACCCGAAATCCTAAACTTATAAACCCTAAATCCTAAACCCTATGAACCCTAAAATTTTATAGGTTTAGGGATTGGGGACCCTGGGGATGAGCCAGGCTTGGCTTCAAAAAAGCACCAAACTGTATTTTCGGGAATGTTAAGGTGTTAAGGCTTCGGGGTTTTGGGGCTTAGGATTTAGGGAGTTTAGTGTGTTTAGGCTTCGGGGTTTGGGGTTTGGGGGTTTCGGGTTTAGGGAGTTTAGGATGTTTAGGCCTCAGGGTTTGGGGGTTTGGGGTCTCCCTGAGTTTTTAGGCTTCGGGGTTTGGGGTTTAGGATTTAGGGAGTTTAGGGTGTTTAGGCTTCGGGGTTTTGGGTTTTGGATTTAGGGAGTTTAGGGTGTACCATATATCTATATTACTGCCCGCAAGCAGTCACAGCTTGATAATATGTATCAGCTGCATATGCTATGCCCTAATACCCTTATGACCGGCTGCTACTGGGTGGGACAGTACCGAACATCTAACACATTTGAGGGAAAATACTTCCAAACATGTCCTCATGGGCAGCGTGATTGCACTACTAACTTATGCTTCCGCCTTGTCAGAAATACCCCTGAATCCTAAACCCTAAATCCTAAACCCTAAACCCTAAACCCTAAATCCTAAACCCTAAATCCTAAACCCTAAATCCTAACCATTGATTTTCTTGCCTTGCCTGAGACTTTCTCAAAAAAAGGTGGCTCCAAGGCCGCTACCCTCCCCAGGCACCCCTAAACCCTAAACCGTTAGATTGGCTGGGTTGCTGTTAAGGAACTTAAACTAAGTTACTATATAGGGGAAACCCTATATTGATTACTATATATACCCATTATGGTAACTTAATTTAAGTTCCTTGACAGCGACTCAGTTGGGCCCCCGCCCACTAATAGTGTACACAAGGGATAATGGTAATTATAGTAGGGTCCTTACATATTCCTAATATACCACTATTAGTGGGTGGGGGCCTAACCCAACCTAAACCCTAAAACCTGGACCACACCCTCTCGTTTTTCTTCAGGTCACCGGTCTCCGCTTGACAAAAGTATACCCTAATAGAATACTGAGGTGTAGGGTTTAGGGATTAGGGTTTAGGGATTAGGGTTTAAGATTTAGGGCTTAGGTTTTAAGATTTAGGGTTTGGAGTATGAACACTTGGAGAAAGAGAGCTATAACAGAGTGTAGAGTGTGTGTCAGCTAACGAACTCGGCCGGCACCAGCACTAGAAAAGGATTCGTTATCCCTAGGGCTCCAGTTACCTAAATAATGGGAACTGGGTTCTATATACCCTAAAGTTACATAGCCCAGTAACCTACTATTTAGGTAACTGGAGCCCTAGGGTATGCTAAAGAGCATACCTAAAAAGGAGGACAATTTTCTGAATCTCAAATAGCTAACATCGGGGTAGGTTTGTTTGAGCTACCCTATAGAATATGTACAAGAAACCTAGGACCATGGCATTGGCAATCATTTCGACCGTTTTGAGAAAGGCGCATCCCAACAGTTACGAATGACATCTTAGACCCCAAAGGTTCCTCTAACACGAAGAGAGGATTCTCGTATTCTTTTCGTAATGATAAATGGGGTTGCTGTTAATGAACGTAGTTGAAGCTACTATCTTGGGGAAAGCAGATCAATGGCTACATACACTCATTATGGTAACTTAAATTAAGTTCCTTAACAGCAACCCAGATAAGGAAAGCCATACTCCGAAAGAAGTGTGGACCCTAAACCCTAAAACCACAAGCAAGTATGAATGAAGGATCCCAAAAGGACGCATGAACCCTAAACCCTGAAACCCTAAAACCTAAAATCAAACATAAGTATGAACGAAGGATCCCTAACGTTGATCTGGCAAAGCCCTCACTTCACAAGCCTTGCTTTAGGGTGTAGGGTGTGGAGTTTAGGGTTTAGGTTTCAGGGTTTAGGGTTCAGGGTCTGAACTCCCCTAGAACCCTACCTGTAATTAGCTCCACTTATCTACGGTAAAAAAAACACATGTTGAGCAAATACCCTGGAGCTGACGGTAACTGGGCTTACAGGGTAATCCCTTAGGTCAATTCCCGATGAAGATTACAGCTGCCTAATGGCCCCTTAATCAGACCTCTTCAAGGACCGCTAATTAATGAGAGGGGGATGACCAGAGAGATGAATCCAAGTAAGGCCTCAATTACAACCCCCCGGCCAGGGGCAGCACCCAGCAAGGCCGCAAAAATTGGCTTGACCTGGTGTACACTCGCACATGAAAAGGGGCGCTTTGTAGACAACCATCCTTTCAAAAAGGGGCTATATGGGAGGTTGTCAAAAGCATGGTCCCTTTTCAGGTACCTTGAATATTGAAAGCAGTACTTTAATGCGGAAACAAAAAGAGCTCTTCATTTTGACAATCTACCATTTGCGTTCCATGTTCGTTGGGGTAGCGTGCGGCTACAGAGCTTGTAAATGTGGATTGAGGGCCAAAACCCAACGAGCCCAAGTATCACGAATTAATTGCCTGGGGCTCTGGTAAGAGGAACCGCTGTCGGGGCTAGGGTTTAGGAATTGAGTGCTCTTGATGAGCGGCTTATAGATCAGAAGCGTACTTGTTGTTGGGATAGCCTACGCAAGTCTAGTAGCGCGCCTAAAAATTGGCGTAGAAGGCGACGTATAAATTGTTCCTGAGCCCCAGGAATCTGCAAGTCAGTAATTTATGTGGCAGCGAAGCGATGAGCGACATTTACGCGATTCGGTTTGGGGCGAATACGCGAAAGCTTGAAAATTGTTGGTTTTTGAATGGGCGGGGGGGCCGGGAGCCCAAAAATTCGAAAATCTGGCTGAGCTGACTGATGTGCGAAAATTCTGACTTCGCTGCTTGCGAAACTTGACAGATTTTTGCGAAAGTTTGCAGATTTGTGCGAAAAATACAAGTTTTTGCAAAAGTCCACAAGTTGTTGCGAACCTCTGCATTTGCAAAAAAATGCTGCAACTTTTTGCTACATTTTACATTTTTTCCGAAAATCTACATTTTTTTCGAGAATCTGCAGATCCTAGCATATATTTGCAGATTTTTGCGGAAATCTGGAGATTTTTGTGCAAATCTGGGGAAACATGCAAATTGCTGTGAAGCACCTGTCTAATTACATGGGATGCTGATCCTGGAGAGTAAGTAGTGCGAAATCCCACGTTCATAGGAAGACCTTGCAAGCTGTACAGCCTAACTAACTGCCACGAAGCCCTGGATCGTGTTTGGCAGGCGTAACCTTTGCTGGAATGGCGTCCACTTCTGCCTTCAGCTCAGCTTTTTTCCTAAGCCAAAGTTTTATTTCGTTGAGCACGTAGGTCTGTTTGTTTCTCCTAGTTAAAAATACTGGCAGACACTGGTGTTTTTTTGCGATGGGGGACTAGCGGG
The DNA here is from genome assembly GCA_905231905.1 of Symbiodinium pilosum. Taxonomy (NCBI): domain Eukaryota; class Dinophyceae; order Suessiales; family Symbiodiniaceae; genus Symbiodinium; species Symbiodinium pilosum. The sequence continues at coordinate 155,382 of CAJNIZ010013780.1, forward strand.
TATCTAAATCACCTATGCCAGCAACATGTCGTCATGTTTGGATTTTTGAATTTTTGCCAACATCCGCAAATCAGTACGCAAATTTCACCTGCCACGTGCAGCATTTAGTTGACTTAGAGTACTTGGGAACTTGGGTAAAAGAAATTGGACGGCAAGGGCTTGGGGGAAGTCTATGACCACTAAACCCTAGACTTTTGGGGGTTGGGGCGACCAAAATCCTCTCATTCCTTTGGGCTTCTGGAGGTTTGGGAGTGCAGGGCTGAGGATTGCCAAGCCCCGAACCCTAACACCTATAGTCCACCTTAAGAAGATAGAATACTGCCTTAATAAGATCGCCATATACCGCCCCATATTCTATCTACTTTAGGGGGACTATAAACCCTAAGGGTACAATTACCTGAGTAGGATGTACTTGGGACCTAGATGGCTTCCTCAACCCTTTTTATGGGCAGCTTATCTTGTTAGGGCTTAGGGTTCAGGGTTTAGGGTCCCATAATACGGATTATCGAATTAAGGAGTCTAAATGGGGGGTTCTGCCTCTTCAGGGAAACTACCATATACGCTAAACCCTAAACCTGAAAACGCATGTAGCATTTAGCTTCTTGGACCCCTAGCGCTCGTTTCAAGTTGCATCTGTCTAGGCTATGCATTTAGGGTTTACGGTTTAGGTGTTCCATAAAGCTTTCCAAGCTTGCTACAGGCAAACAGAGCAACCACCAAAATCCTCGCACCTCCTCTGGGGGGGAGACAGCAGGCCCTGAAAGGCGAGAGCCCCAAAGCCCCCAAAACCCTACACTCATGGGTTCCCCTTCTAGGGACTTTAGGAGGGGATTACCATATATAAGCCTTATATAGTCAATATATAGCCCCTATATCCCTAGGTNNGTAGTCCCCATATTAACCCCCTTAAACTACAAGGGTCCCTATTAGGGGTCCCTCCTAAAGTCCTTAGACCCCTACTACCCCCTTCTATAGGTTAATTAAGGGGGAACCTATGGGGAGAGGGGTCGTAAAGGAGCCCATGATACACCTCTAAACCTCAAACTCTGACCCTTAAATACATGCCAAAATAGAAACTAACCCCGAAGCCAAAAACGCCAAAGCCTAAACCTTACACTCCCTGGACCCCTGCCGGAAACCCTGCGTACGCACTGCTCTCCAAAAATCAGGCCAATAGGAGATTCCAACATGGCAGTTAGTACCCCTACACTAAAAGTTAACTTTTCGGTACCTGTAGTAGGAACATAGGGGAAACCCAAGAATTCATGGTCCAAGGTCTTAGGTAAGTGCCAAGGAGATTCCATATTAACCCCTAAACCCTGAATCCTTACACGCTGACTTCTGAACCCCCGTGCCCAGGGTTTCGGGTTTAGGGTTGAGGGCCCTAAGTCCTAAACCTAAACCCTAAATCCTAATCCCTGCCTATCCTGCTATCAAGCAAGGCACGCTGTAGATGGATATGCTGTCAGCCAGTGGGAGGGCAATGATCCCCACAAAGTAGCCTAAGAATGGGGTCGGTCTAAGGATCCATCTATACAACTAATACCTACATTGGGCCCTAAACTCTGGTAACATTACCTATGAACCCCAAGAGTTTTGTAAAGATTCTTCGAGATACAAACCATAAACCCTAGACTTGGTGCTTCGCAGGGTTTAGGTCTTCCGACTTGGCATTTCAGTGGGCATAGCGATGCTGGCTAAGACGAGGAGTCTAGTTGCTTTAGAACTTTAGGACCCTAAACCCTAAACCCTAAACCCTAGGCCCTAAACCCCGGGGTATGTAAAGTTTGGGCAGGGAAATAGCAGGCAAGGGAGCAAGGCAAACCTTCTTGAATTGGGGTCGTTCTGGCAGACTTCGCGGAAAGCATACAGCGTACGCAGCAGAAATCCAAGGTAGGCAGCTTAGAGTTTCCGATGTAAGGATTTGGGTTTCGGGGTTTAGGGATTAGGATTTAGGGATCTAAGGCTTTGGGCGGCTTAGGGTAGGAAAGCCCGTTACGGGGGCTGAGCAGTATCGAAATCAGGCGGCTAGAAAGGGATGAACGGTGCTCGGGGTTTGGTTGCTCTACTTTGCTTCACACAAACATGGCCATCCCATTCAGCCCTTATTAAACAGATAGTGGCCCTTTTGGGCCGGGTTCGTTTGGGCGGCGGCAGTAGATGCTGAGTCAACTTCAGGGCGTCATGGTCTCGCTCTTAGTGTTTACACGCTCCAAAGACTTTCATTCCCTATCGGGGCGTTTATAGTTGTACGTACGGGTATAAGCCCAGGTATAAGTAGCCAAGTAGACCTTAATGGCTTGCATGTGTGCAGTTTGGCAGGCACGTCGCAAAACCAAAGTTTGAGCATTGGGCGTCGCTAGAAAGAGGTGGAGTGCAAACCTTGGAGTGAGTGGAGGCTCGGAATACTGTAGCCACGGCTAGAGAGAACTACCAATGATTGCCCCCAAAGGATATTCTGCCGAGGACCCTAAACCTTAAAACCCTAAATTGCGTCACTATACCTTGATCGTCTGGGAGTTCAGTTAAGTATGTATGAGATACCGTTTCCTCAGAATGGTAACTTAGCCAAGTTCTCAAACTCTTGACCCGAAACCTCAGCTGGCCTGTAGACGTTGGAAAACGACGTATAGACGTTTACCATTTTATGTTTGTGTATCAGTTGGGGTTCTCATAGTTTATCACTGTTTATCATTTATCTTTTCTGTCTATGTCAGGGGTACCGTTTCTCTATCATTTGTCTGTCATGGATCTACCATCTGTTTATATACATTGCTGTATCGCTTGTTTGTCATCGAATTAGTGCCATACTCTGAGGTTGTCATTCGCGCTAGACAAACACCCTATAATCCCCTGTATAATCCTAGTTTCCATTTCATTTTCCATTTTCTTTTCCATTTGATTCTCCATTATTAAGGGGGGACTATAGCTCAAATAGGGTCCCTCCAGGCGCCCAAAGGGGCTCTTGATTTTGAAGCACTCGTGTTT
>CAJNIZ010013780.1:158469-184632 GCA_905231905.1 Symbiodinium pilosum
TATAGTAGGGACCCCAAAAGGGACCATAATTTTGACAACCACCCATGTGCAAGTTCGCAGCCTTTTTGCAATTGCAAAGAAGCGGAGCAGAGACTAAGGCCCCGCACCCACGATAGCGCAGCAACCCAAGATTCCTGCAACAGCGTCCGTCGTGGACAGGGAGCTTCCTAAAGCCTCAACCCCTGAACCCCTAAACCCCCTAAACCCCCTAAACCCTAAGCCCTGAACCCCTAAACCCCCTAACCCCTAAGCCCAAAACCCTTAAACACCCTAAAACCTAAGCCCTGAACCCCTGAACCCTTGAACCCCTAAACACCCTTAACCTTCGCAGTTGGATCCCGAGATTACTCTCAGCCACGAACCCTGGACCTAAGCCTAAACTATCCCCTTCAGCGCTAAAGCCTAAACTCCTAGTCATGAGGGGATTTAGGAATTCCAGCCTAAAACCCAAACGCCTTAAACATTCAACAGTACTCGAAGCCTAAACCGTGAGACCCTTTCAATCCCAGGGCCCATAATCCAGGACCGTAACGGCAAATAGTATTCTTTTCACATCTTTTCACACTATTAAACCCTAAACCCTAAACCTTCAGTACTGCCCCCCCCTCAGTAACAGTTGGATAATAATTCCAATATGGCTATTAATACTGGGTGGGGGCAGTACCCAACCTAAACCCTAAACCGACAGGGCGCCTTAAGAGGAAGCAGAGACCCTGTACATTTCAAAGATGCACGGAGACCCTGAGCTAAGGAATGAACCCTAAATGACCCATGATGGTTTAGGGTTTAGGATATAATCCTCTGAAGGGGTATTGGGCTCCATAGGAAAGCTTCTGAACATGAATCTCTAAAATGTAGTACCTTTTTTGGTAGTCCTAATAATAGTCCTAACCAAAAAACCATTCCAAACCCAAAAAGGAACTACGTTGGAGGGTTCAGGTAGACTCCAAAACCCCAACCCTGAGGCAAAGAGCTGCCTTAAACCCTCAACCCCTCAACCCCCTCAAGCCTGAATTAGGGTTTAGGGTTTAGGGTTTAGGGTCTACCCTACACCGTAAACACTAAAAGCCTAGAAGCCCCTGGCAAAACGCCTCGAAGCGCCAGCCAGCCGCGAAGGTGCGAGGGGCCCCAAGGAGACCTGTCAAGCATTGGGTTTAGGGTTTAGGGGTTTAGGTTCCAGGGTTTAGGATTCAGGGTGGTTCAGGGTTTGGGGCTAGGGTTTAGGGTTTGGAGTTTAGGGTTTTGGGTGTGGGTATTGGGGTTGAGGTCATGGATGGGCTTTAGCGTTTAGGTTTTGAGGTACAGGACATGGGGTTACCGAGTTTCCGGTAGAGGGCTCAGGGTTTAGCGTAGAGGTTGCAGGGTTGCGAGTTTTGAGCAAAGGGTATCAAGTTTCGGTTGGGGGGCTTAGGCTTAGAGTATGGGATTTTCGGGTTCTAAACTTCGTACAGGGTATGGGTTCAGGTCTTAAATTTGGAGGCTGTCTCTTCATCTCTTGCTGGATCATCCAGGAGATCACTCAGACTATCCTTCTCTGCATAGCGAGACGGGCTTGCTTTCAAATTTTTGCCTGGAGGAGTAGGTCGCCGACACTCCCGACCCCTCAATTTCCATGAATTGCATCAGTCCCACGCGAGACTTTGTTGCTGTAGCATGCTGCTACCAGCAACTCGTGGCCACGCACCTTGCGATGCCATACCACCAGGGGGAGATGGGAGACCTTCTCATATCCTGACGACTATAACAGCCCGGTATACACAAACGGTTGCTGTCCCGCAACCCAGGGCCAGGCGCCTTGCGATGCCACACCACCTGGGGGAGATATAGGGGGTATAGGGGGACCTATTAAGGCAAGAATTCAGTACAAGAAATGCAAACCGAATTTCATTCACGGTCCACATCTGTGGTACTTCAAGAGATTTGTTTACAAATTACCCCTCTTGACGCCAAAGGCCCTGAAGGCCAGACCTAAGCCTGAAGCTCCGACTTTAGAGTTTAGGGTTTGGGGTTTTAGGGCTCAAAGTTGAGAGTTTAGGGTTTTAAGGCTCAGGGTTTAGGGTTTAGGGTTTAGGGTTTAGGGTTGAGGGTTTAGGGTTTTAAGGCTCAGAGTTTAGGGTACCCAAACTGGCAAGAAGGACAGCAGTCTACCAATGATCCCTTTCCTCCCACTTTTGTTCGGGGCATCGTAGACCCCACGGAACAGACATAAGTTGAAAGCGCGAGAGACTCAGCCAGGAAGACCTGGAGGGTTTGGGTTTAGGGCATCCAGAACTCAAAGCCAAAAAACGAACAAAACATAAGGTCTGCGATGCTGCACATTGATCATCCAACTATATTCCCCTTCAAGTAGATAGAATATGGCTTTGGGTATATTATAAAAAGATCCCCATATACCCCCCCCCTATTCTATCTACTTAAGGCGGACTACACCCCTCTAAACCATCAAACCGTGGCTTAGGGTTTAGGGATGCGAGGCTGTCAACTGAGCCGAAGCTTGTTTGCAGTGGGCTCAGCATTGATCATAAACCCGTTGCACATTGGTTGATACTGAAGGTTCCTCTAAACTCTAAGCTCTAAGCTCTAAACCCTAAAACGCCTTTGAGTACCGTACACCTTTAAACCGTGGCATCACAGCGTCTCAACAGGCCAAGGGACAGAAATCACCAGTGGAGGGCTCCGGCATTAGAGGTTTAGGGTTTAGCGTTTAGCTGGGGTCTAGGGTTGTCAATCCAGTAGAATGGGTTTATTAAGGTTAAAGGTTTGGGATCTAAACTTTAAAGTTTATTGCAGGACCTGTTTGCCTAGAATAGGCTTGATGGCAAAATATACCGCGGCGACATAAGGGTTATCAGTGGGAAACATTGCTAGTTGAACAGGCTTATGGCTTACACATCACACGCAAGCTTCTTGACAAGGGTGTATTACAGTCGCTTGCTGGACGGTTGTAGACGTTTACCCCAGTCCTTAGCTGGCGCACCAGCACAAGCAAGTGTCTGACATCACAACGGCCTTCAGACCCGGAAAAAAACAAACATACGATGCAAGATGTTCCCAAGAGGTGACCTGATGTAAGCCACATCTACCCCCAATAACCATCCCTTACTTCGGAACTCCCCGCCCCAAATGGTGATGACTATTCCTGATACACGGAGATATAATCGTGAGATCTATAAGGGGCAGTATGAGGAGTACGTTACCCTTCATATGCGCTCCCTCTTTGGAGACTCCTCTCCTACTTGGAGGTTCATGGGACATGCTCAGTACTGATAACTGGGCTCATGACCTTATCACCTCTCTAACTGGACCTAGTGACGTTATCCCCATTATGCAAAAAATATTCCTCTAGCTATAAATAGCAATTGCTAACTCCCAACCCTAAACCCTGTAAATTTCTGTAAATCCTATGGGTCCCTTGCAGGGGCCCGGGTCATAACTAGCTAGTCAGCCGCATGAATCCAAGGTTGGAACTATGGGCCCTAGTGTTTGGGCCCCAAAAACCCTTATTTGGGTCCTTGGACCCTTAGGGTTACACCTATTACATCCCGCGAAAACCTCCACAGAACCCGAACTAAGGGTCCGCAGCTAGGAACGAGGAAGCAGGTAGGGCCCATCCATGCCCATGGTTGGGACTTTACCCTAAACCCTAAATCCTAAATCCTAAACCCCAAATCCTAAACTGCAAACCCAAACCTTAAATCCTAAGCCCCAAATCCTACGCCCCAAACCCTGAATGCCTGAAACCTAAAGCGAAGCCCTTAAAAGGAACTTCCAAGTAGAGTTGCCCTTCCCAGACCCAATAGACCCATCATAACCCCTCTACATTCCTCATATACTTGCCCAGATTGCTTAACCCTAAACCCTAAACCCTAAGCCCTACAGCCCTAAACCCTAAACCCCAAACCCTAAACCCTTAACCCTAAGCCCTAAACCCTAAACCCCAAACCCCAAACCCTTAACCTTAATCCCTTAATCTAATTCTTAGATCCCTTTTGGGGGTCTGGGTACCCGTCATCCTAGGGCTCCTGCTCACATCGAGCTAAGAAGAAGGTGCCGATGATTCCAGTCCTTAGGACTGTACCGACTGGGTATAGGATTGAGGGTTTGGGGTGTAGGGTTTAGGATTTATGGTTTGGGGTGTAGGGTTTGGGATTTAGGGTTTAGGATTTAGGGTTTAGGAATCAGGGTTCAAAGTTTAAGGTTTGAGGTTTTAGGGATGAGGGTTTAGTGGCTTTGGGTTTAGGGTACATGGGTTCTTTGGAGGTTCCATGTCTGATTGGAGACTATATCTTGTGTCTGGTCCTCAAGACAAATGCCCGTTGCTGGGAAGAAAAAGCAGTCCGAGCCTAATTCCCCAGAGCCCTAACCCAGAGGCCAAAGACCCGATCCCTACACTCCCAAAACCCTACTAGGGGTAGAATATATTAGGGTTATAAGGGGTGAAATGGGGATAATGGAAAAGAACATGGAAACTACTATTTGTAGGTTTAGGATTTAGGTTTTAGGGTAGAGTTTAGGGTTCAGGAGGGGCATGAACAAATACATACCGATAGCATCCGCCCACCAACCGTATACAACTACATAAGATGCTACAGCCAAGGACTTCTTTACCCAGACCCCTGGCAATATCTACAAATTAGATCCCCTAAATAGACCCATCATAACCCCTGTATAATCCTTATATATGTGATTTTCCACATTGTTTTAAGGGATCTGATTTTATAGATCCCTTTGGGGGTCTGGGTAGTTCCAGGTAGTTACTTAAGTCCCTACAGACATCCTCGGAAACCCTGGCATGAGCCCCGTTTCGGTTTAGGGTTTGGGGGCTTAGGGCTTAGGGTTAAGGGTTTCGTTTTAGGGTTTAGGGCTTATGGCCTAGGTCTTGTTTAAATGATTTCCCGTTTTTCTTGCGCATTTGGTTCTGCACTATTCAAGCACTACAACCCCTTAGCCTGATGAATCCCAAAGTCCCCCGCAGCCCTGAATCCTAAAACCTGAGCCCTAATTAGGCCCCCAAAGTCCCCTAGACCCTAAACCCCTCGTCCCTACCAAACTGCGTTCCGAGCTTCTGCACCACTGCCCGGCCCCACAGGACATCCTGCTTTCTTGAACTTCCATAACTTTCAGGGAAGAGGGTTTAGGGATCAGGGTTTAGTCTTTAGAGTTAAGGACTCAGGGGACTTTAGCAGCCCTTATAATACTCCCCTGTGTATACCCCTACATAATTTCCCTTTAAGAAATTTAGACCAAGCTCCTGTGGTATCAGCTCAAACCCTTAGCTGGATGTCTTGGACTTTTGACGTCTGGAGGGCACCCTAAACCCAAAGTTACCCTCATGCCCCTAACCCAAGCTCTGCAACCACAACCCCAATCCCAAATGACCCCAAGCCCGAAGGCCTCATCCCTGAGCCCACTATCCTTACACCAATTCCAACCCAAACACTGCCTCGAGTAATCCTAAACCTAGGGTTTAGGGTTTTGGGGTTTAGGGTATACTTTGAAAATGAGCTCTGTGCCAAAGATTCTGCTATTTCTAAGTCTGGTCAGCAGTATAGGATGCTATAATACTCTGGTTGAGCCTGTATAAACCTGAATTTCTCACAAAAAAAACAGAGCCCAAACCCAGAATCCCTGAGCCTCAAATCCAAAGCCCTAAATGTGCACCGGTCCAGTGTGCTCAGCCCGGTAGCGCAGACCTGCAGCCAGGTCTTTTGTGTCGGCTTTCGAGGTCCGCGCTTGTGTTCAAGATGTGGTCAATGATCAAACTTCCTGTTCTCAAAGTGGCCATTATGGAAACCACTTCCCCACATTCTAGGTTCCCCAGTAACCCCTTAATAATAAGTACCCTCTTTCCTACTGTTTTAGGAGAGCCCAAACTAAAAAGGGAAAAAGGGTACCACTGGGGTATTTAGTATTTTTCCCTCTCGACCTAGTCCCGCTAATTGGCTAAAGTGCTCATAGCTCGGCTGAAGCCAGCCAAGAATTGGTAGTTTCCGGGGCCCCCGATATAGATCCCAAGAGAATATAGTCCTGATCATAGGGATCCCCCAAAATTGTACCCCTAATTTTGGGAAACCATAACCCCTATAATCCCCTATATATGCCAGTTTCCATTTCATTTTCCATGTTCTTTTCCATTTGATTCTCCATTATAGTAAGTACCCCTAATTTTGGGAAACCTTAATCCCAAAACCCTAATCCCTAAACCCTAAACCCTAAATATCCCCTATATAATCCCTTTAAAGGTAGCCCTAATTTTGGGAAACTCCCAATTAGGCCTTCACAAGCATTGCAGCCAAGGCAAAGCTAGCAGCTGCTGCCATGCTAAGCCTGGGAGGGTTTAGGGTTTAGGGTGTAAGGTTTAGGGTGTAGGGTGTAGGGTTTATAGGGTCTAGGGTGTGGGGTGTAGGGTTTAGGGTGCAGGGTTTAGGGTGTAGGGTTTTGGGTGTAGGGTGTAGGGTTTAGGGTTTGGTTGGACCCTAAATTAACCTTCATGCTATGCTCCATCAGGAAGCCGGATGTTCGCACCCACCCAACCCTGAGGGTCCAAATACCTATGCACTCAACCGGGTTCCTATTAGGATCCTGATTATGATCCCTACTAAGGGCAAAGGATTTATTAATCGGGGGTTTGCGTCATATTGCACGTCACGGAGGTGCCGTGCCCCAAACATTTCCTCCTTGGATACTTGGGCTTATACCTATATATTCGCTCAGACCCTTTGACCCTTTGACCGCAGTAGGACCCAGAGAAATGTAGATCAAGGGGTTCAAAATTATGTGAGCCAGGAATAAAAATCGTACTCTCCCCGAGTGGACACCACATGTAAAGACTCCGTGTTCCTTAAGGGGCCTGAGAAACGCTTGTCCTTTGTACGCAGGGTTCATACCCTTGGGCTTTGACCCTACCCCCTACCCGCTCAAGGGTGCAACCTCAAAGCCTTCGAATACCATGCAGAGGCAGTAATGACCAATATCATGTTGAGGTCTAATTAGTGAGGTTCCCTGTACCATACTAATTCAAGGAAAAGAGAGTGATAATCTTGGTCATCCCCTACAGCCTAAATTCTAAATCCTAAGCCCTATATCCTATCCTAAACCCGATATACATATGTGTATGTTTATAATATATATATATATACATCGCCTTTAGTCCCTCAAAGGGGGCCAGCATTCTTTTTAGGCCTCAATCATGGCCTGATCGCCTGAGCCTGCCTGAGCCTTCGACCCGAATCACCTGTTGAGCTCCTACGGGCCCTTAACCCTAACCCTAACCCTAACCCTAAACCCTAAACCCTGAACCCTAGACCCCTAAACCCTAAACCCCAAACCCTAAACCCTGAACCCTAAAACCTGCTCAGGATGGAGGATCCTCCGACGACTGCTCGCGACACTATAAGTAGGGTAGTTTAGGGTTTAGGGTAATTAGGGCTTAGGGTTTAGGGTTCAGGGTTTAGGGTTTAGGGTAGGGGGTTGTAAAGGGATTGTGTTGGCTAATTACTCGACCTTCTACACTATGCAAACCATTTTCCCGAGGCTGAGGATGAGCCCGGAACAGCACGCCCCGTAGACGTCCCGAGCAACGCCAAGGCGATTTTCTGGCGAAGGAAGTTCTTCTGGAGGGAGTAGGGTTTGAGGGTCAGCGGGACTTAGTAAGTAGGTTAATAACCTCTATAACACATATAGTAACCCTAACTATCCCCATTGTCAGCCTACTTAGTCCCCTTGACCCTTCAACTACAGGATTCAACAAGGGGCTCGTCCCAGGTTGAGGAATGATCATCATGGGTCATTGGGTTTAGGGCTTAGGGTTTAGGGCAGAAAGAGCTAGCCTTATAAAATAAGGACAAAACCCGTGCTTAAACCTTTAGTCTCCACCTGAAGCCCCAAACCCCACCTCTCACGCCCTAGGCCCTAGGCCTAAAAACGCTGCCCCCGAAACCTCTGCCCTAAATCCTATAAGCTCTACGGTTGTAGGCGAAATCCTCCGCAAAGCAAGCCGCATCTTGATTTCTGCCTTGGGGGTTCTCCAAAAAGGTGGCCCTAGAAACTCATGGCATAAAAGGAGTCAGGGAGTGTCAGAGGGTTATTGGGCCCATATTTAGGGTTGTATTTTGAGAGTCCCCCACCATTTCTTATGGTTCCAAGTGCCCAAGTCTCCGGGGTCTAGGTCCTAAGTACGATGATCCGCACGGACTCTGATACCTACAACCCTAAGATTTGCGTACTTTGCAGCCACTAGAGAAACATAGGCATTTATCCCTGGAAACCTGAGAACAACCTAAGCTGCTATTTCATGTTTCATGTCTTTTCCATCTGATCCTCCGATACTGAACGCTATATCCCAAAACCCCGCATTATCCTAACATAACCCTATATCTGACTATAGCCTTTGATTTGGTTATGTAAGTTGGGTAACCTTCTTGGAAGCTCATGGGACTTACCAACTACGTATAACTGGGAATGTAACCCTAAACCCGAAACCCTAAACCTTGTAATTGGGAAGCCGGGATGAGTCCAGCTGGGCGGAATATGAGCCCAGCAAGAATTAATAAAACCCATGAACCATCAAGTAGGAAATACCCTGCACTCTAAACCCTTAAACCCTCAAACCCGCAAATCCTAGACCTTAAACGCCTAAACCCTAACCCTTAACCCCTATACCCAAAACCCCTAAACCGAAAAACCCTAAACCCCTACACCGCCTCTGCCCGGCGGAAGACACCTCCGCGACTTGCACCCTCTCATGGCGAGGCGCGGAAGCAGCCATGGCCGGGTGCGGGTTGTAGGGTCAGGAGGTTTAGGCTTTAGAAAGGGTTATTAAAAAGGGTTATTAAAAAGGGTTTAGGGGTTTAGGGTTTAGGGGTTTAGGGTTTTAGGGTTTAGAGTTTAGGGGTTTAGGGTTTAAGGCTTTTAAGGTTCATCAGTCCTAAACCCTCAACCATGAATCCTAAACCCTACACCGTGTTGTTATGAGATGTAGGGTTGATGCAGGCTAGGAAGGTTTGGCGTCTGGAGTTTCAAGTCCAGGGCTTAGGGCTTAGGGTTTTTTTGTATTCAAGGTTTGGGGATGAAGGTTTTAGCTCCAGCCGTTGAAGGGATTAGGTTGGCTAAGACTACCCAAACAAAGGCCCCGCCAACATCGCCGTCCATTTACAAGAGCCACATGGCGTTCCATGTTCGTTTTGGGGGAGGACGATTCAAGAGTCTGGGGCCTGCGCCCTAAACCCAGAATTGGTTTCCAAATCTACGGCGTAACAATGGCATGGTAGGGGTTGTAGGGTTTATAGGCATGAAAGGGCTAAGGGTTGAGGGCTGGGGGCTTGGGTTTTTGGGTTTCGGACTCTGAGGCGGAAACGGCCCACGTTGGCTGTGTAGCAACCCAATCAAGACTCTAGATTCTGAACCCCGAACCCTAAAACCGAAACGGCACTGAACCCTATCGAGCCAGAACCCCAAATGCCCAAATTTCAAACCACCCCACCACCCAAGCCCTAGACCTCCGAACCCTGAACCCAGTAGACCCTCAACCCCAGACTGGAAGCCTGAAACTCCCAGGACTCAATCTTCTTTTTATCCCTCATCGAGATGTTAGAAAACGTCCAAGAAAGCAACGTGACAAACACCAAGGCAACAGCAGAAAATATCCCAGGGGACCTATCGTTGAGATCAAAACCAGTTATAGCCGCATCAACAAATCTGAGATAAAATTGGGTTCCATCCTTTTTCCGGGGCCGCATGAACAATCCATCGAACTCCACATGCCAGGACAGGGAGTCAGCGCGTACGCTGTACAAAGCGGTTAGGTTTGGGAAATTTTGGGTGCGGATACCTGATTCGAACGAGCGGGAGGAACCATGTGTACTACCATCTATTGTGGGGTTTGTTTGACACCACATAGTACTCATCACGTTTGTTTCTTATTGAGCTTGACTATCCAAATTAAATCTGAAATGCCGCTGGATCATGGTGCAACCTACGCATACATCAAATTCGAAATCCATGCCCCTTTATGCCGACAAACCCACCCCTGGAATCGCCTTAGCTCTTGACCCGAAACCTTCAAAGTTAAAAATTGGAAGCTCTGAACCCCTAGACTCCCCGGGCACATAATAGCCCCGAAACCCAAAAAACTGCCCACAAGGCCCCGATTCTACATACTTTTGGTGTTCATCTCGAGAAAAATACCTAAACCCTAAACCCCAAATCCTAAGCCTCTAAAACCGTTCTGCCGAGGTTCGGGCATGCCGGGCCGGTTGGGTCTCATTATCCATTTCAATGTGGGCGAATTTCACCCTAAACCCTAAACCCTGAGCCCTAAACCCTAGACCCCAGAAACCCTAAACTCTAATCCCTAAAACCGTAAACCCTAAACCTTCATAAGCCCTCAACCCTAAACCCTGAACCCTCAGGAGACCCTACCCGTCAGGGAGTTTTCTTTTATACCCTTGGGGTTTAGGGTTTAGGGGGTGAGGGGGTTGGATTTGCACCCTTGGGCTTGCGTCCCTAGACCATGGAATATTGCCCTTAACAAGGGTATGTGGGACCCGAAACCTAGGGTTACAAACTTAAAGGGTATAAACTTAAGTCTTTGATACCGTAGAAGCCAAATTACCCCCATAATAGGTCCCTGGGGTATGGTTAGAAGCGTGTGATATTAGGGCTCAGGAACAGTAGCCCATGACACAACTTGGCGTCTAGAGTCTAGCGCGGGGAGATATCAAGATGAGAAGAGGATTACTGGGATTCCCTTGAGGATTAACTACACAAGGATTATGCTGAAAGAGTCCCGCTGCACCAGCAACATCAAGAATTGCACCACGTTTTTCATTTAGAGAAGCCTCTAAAACTCCCCAACGCAAACATGGATCCCCTTGTAGAGGTCTGCTTAACGTTTAGCGTTTTGAATGTACCCTAAACCCCAGCCTCCATCAAGCTGGTTGTTTCTACTAAGTGTCCCAGACGGTGCCGGGCCCTGTTCAGTAGGCAGGCGTGACTCCACTAGAAAAAGCTGAGTCTTCCCCACCTGTGCATTGGGCCGGCAGCATAACACATACTCCTGGTCAGACCTTTGTAGCAGGCTACACTTGCGGATGTAGTTGAAAGATAAGAAGCTAAAATGCACCAACAAAACACAGAATCTTTGAAGACTTCCAAGGCATGCCCGCAAAGCTATAATATGGCCTTTTTTGGAGGGAAGACCATTCACCTAGACGCCGCTCCTGCTGTAGCAAGATTTCGGCCACTGAATGGGTACTCTCGACACATGAAGTGCTGATCAAACATAAGTATGGATGTTTCTCCACATTGCGGTCCTAAAAGCATTTCGGAAAATGTGGCTATTGGTATAGGAGCCCACCAAAAAAGGTCCTTGATCAGGATACACTATGCATAAAGACAAAAGGTATACATGGGTAGCGGCCCTACACCCAAACCGTAAATCCCAAGCCAAAACCTAAATCCTACATAAACGTCGAAGGAACCATAATGACATACGTAGCACAGTACGAACAGCGAAAGCAATTTGGTGTGTAGGGTTGCAAACGCTGGACCCTGGACTCACAATCCCATGCACTTAACCCGCAGACCCCAAAGATCCGAAAGTACCCAGTGGGACTGTGCTTCTGGTCACACACAAAGTCAGGAAACGAAGGCCCACGGTCACTTGTCTTCTAGGCCTGGCATCACTGTAACCCCCCCAGACCTATATTGAAAAAACGAAAATTCCTTTGGGCTATATACTGAAACAAAAAATTGCGTCCTAAGAAGAGTGCAAATCAGGGGCATGGGGTTGAGTTTGTGGCCTCCAGTTTCGTGTTAGGTTGAGGTTTAAGGATAGGCTAATTTCCCAAAATAAGAGGACCCCAATATAGACCCCCAAATACTATAATCCTCATTATGGGAACCCCAAAATGGTACCCCTGATTTTGGGAAACCCCCATACAGATTTGTAGCTCAAGGCGTAGGGACAATGGCTGCAACCTTTGCATTAGGCCCTACTGGCTCAGAGCTCCATTCTGCACAAAAGGGCCCTAAACGCTAAACCCTAAACCTTCTTCTGTTCGCTTGTAACACTGCTTTTTCGCATGACTCTGGTGAGGCAAAGGGCTGCAAGTGAGCCAGAGGAGTGGAAAAGGGCTGAACCAACCAACTGGTTTGGGGTTTAGGTAAACCCCTAAACCCTAAACCCTAAACCCTAAACCCTAATTCCGAGCCGGACTTTGAAGGGGTCCCACAGTCATGAGTGGATGATTTAGGGTTCACGGTCTCCATGCTGGGAGGGTTTCGGGTTTAGGGCTCGGGTTTAGGGTTTTGTTTTCGGCTATATCCCCTTGCAATCTTCTAGAACTTTCTGGGGATACTGCTATCACTGGTTGGATTCTCAAGAACTTACGGTGGCTGGCCCAGCGTGGTGGAGGAGAGTATAGTTGTTTTTTCAGATGTCGGTTGTTGATTTTGGCGTGAGTGATATAAAACAAGATGATATAAAACAAGATGCCCCCGTTAGGAGAATGCAGGGATGCCTTACTCTATCAGAACGCATGTGTTTCATCTGAACCAGGCCAGAACCATGTAGAAGCTGGTTTCGATGTCTGTCCATCGCATCAGAAACTTTCGAAGTGCAATCCTCCAGCCTATTACAGCTGAATGGAGCTCAACCTTAAACCCTCAGCCCTAATAGAGCCTCGTGCTCGACAAGGTCCACAATGTCTTTGATCAAGGCCTTCAGAGATCACAAACTGTGGTAGGAGCTGCAGTAGAGTTATATATACTGGGCATATTCAGGGGATATGCGAGTTTCTCAAAATCATCCATCCCTTTTACACTCGCTAATAGGAGGCCTCATAACCCCCTCATAAACCACTAAACCCTACATCCTAAACTCCCATATATCTTTAGGGTCCCGAAGCCCACCCCCCCCCCTCCCCCCCGTCCCCGTATTCAAAAACTCCCACGCAGTCTAGGGTTTAGGGCTCAGGGTTCCATATCAGCTATAACGTAAACTCCGAGTATCCGCCTTAATAACCCCCATGATACTCCCCTGTAAAGTCCCCTAGATTACCCCGCTTTACGGGGTGTAGACTTTGGCTCATATAGTATGTTACCTAACTCCCGGGCCCCTCAAAGTACGTCAAAATCTCAATCGCGCGCACCTCAGCCCTGGCAGTAGAACAATCAAGGAGCTCGTAACCCTAAACCGTAAAACCCTAAAGCCTAAAGTTTTGCGCTTGAGCTGACCAGGACCCGGCGCAAAAGGTGTAAGGTTTAAGGTCTAGCTGTTCCTTGAGAGCTGATTTTAGGCATGAACAAAACACATCTGCCGTAAACACCAAAACCCTAAAACCTTCACCCCCCAAAACCTAAACCCAAACCCTAAACCCTTAAACTCCCAAACCCTAAACCCTAAACGCCTAAACACCCTAAACCCAGTCTGCAGGGGCGACATACCAGGAAATTAAGAATCAAGGCAGAAAAAGGTAGGTACATGAGGGGGGCACTATATGTACATACAATATATATATACATACGTATATATCGCCTATGTAAAAAAAAAAAAAAAAAAACAGACCCCCCGAACATCTAGTAATTCGCAGTAGTTCGAGACTGGTCGGACTCAGTAACCACTTATGACTGGGCTTATAACCTTACTTATAAGCCTCCCAAACTGGACGTATCTAGATTATAGCAAGTATAAGTAGGGTTATGGACCCAGTTAAAACCATTAACCCTAAACCACTCACTAAGTCCCAAGAACCTCCAGTGCCCTCAAACCTTACTAAACCCTGAGCCCTGAACCACTAAGTCCCATGAACCTTCATGTACTCGACGCTCGAACCTCACTAAACCCTCAACCCTCAACCACGTACTAGTTCCGTGGACCTCCAAGTACCCGGGCTCGAACATTACTAGACCGAAAACCCTCAGCCCTAAACCCTAAACCTGTTACTTCGTCCCATGAACCTCCAAAAATACCCTAAGTCCCATGAACCCCAAAGTACCCCTAAACCTTAAACCCTAAACTTGGGCCTTATTGATTGGAGGGATGCCGTGCTTCATGAAAATCATCTTGACCTTCAGGTTGAAGGTGCGTAGCTTTAGGGTCCCCCGAAAGTAGGTTTAGGGTTCAGGGTTTAGGGTTTAGGGTTTAGGGAAAGAATATGGAGTATATGGGGATCTTATTAAAATATACCCAAAGCCATATTCTATCTACTTAAGGGTGACGATAGGGTTTTAAGGGCTTAGGGGGAGCTTTTGGGATGTAGGGCTTAGGCTTTAGGGAGGTTTAGGGATGTCTAGGGGTATTATACATATTTTAGCATATAAACCTATCAGGCTTTAGGGATGTCTAGTGGCGTTTTATATCTTCTTGTATATAAAACTATAGGAAATTAGGTATGCATTGGAATATTCGCCAAAGCGAATCCAGCCCCAGGGCGTTTGGAACCCCCCCGTCCGTTCCCCCCCTCCCCCCCCCCTCTCCCCACTCCCACTGCCCCAGCCTCCTGTCCCCCGCGATGATCAACGTGGGATGTATGGGTGAAGGGTTTCCGCACTGGCCCCGGTATAACTGAGCTTCGCTTTGTATGCACCCAACGAATTTGAGGCGGGTGCTCGATAGCCCTAAACCCTTCTGGGGATGTCTTTGGGGGCATATGGGTTGACCTCAGAATCAGGGCCTTGAGTTCCGAGGCTTTAGACTTACCACAATCATGGAAAATCAAATGAGTAGCGTTTGTTTGGTGGTTAACGAACAAATGGAACGTAACATGGGCATTGAGCATGTTCCATGTCTTGTGGTGTTGATGGATTTTTTTTGGGGGTGGGGGCAGGGTTTAGCAGGTTAGGTGAAGGGTGTAAGGTGTTGGGGGTCTACTTGATACATATGATCTTTTGTATAATGCAACTGTTCCCCGTTCTCATGTTCTTCCAGTCCACAAAAAGTAAACCCCGAATCCTAAGCAGTGCATTCTATTGCTTTTCTCTCAATTAACAAGGGTACTAAGGCAGGCAATACAAAGCTCCAAGAAGCACATGTACTTGTTGAAGAAGCCATTAGACCCCCAACCCTGTAATAGTGGTAATAGGAATATAAGAGGACCCCAATATAGGTACTAGTATCCCTTATAGTCACTATTACTGGGTGGGGGGTCATCCAAATTATTCCACATACTTTGGGGATCCATGCCTTGGACCCTCTAGGAACCCGAAGAGGCTTCGCCTGGCTGTCCTCGTCATCCCGTCATTCTGATCCCCTCCCCCCCTAAGGGATAGGGTTTAGGGTGAATATTCAGTATTATGGGGATGGGCGGCCTTGATATCACGGGAAGGGGATTAGTCTGGTTTATTCTTACAAACATACTTGAAGTTGCGATGACATGGCTATGTAGCTAGTAATAGAAATTCTCAGCTTATTTCAAGTTCCTGAACAGCAACCCTGTACTTGACCTCATACCCCAATGACCCTCAGCAAAAATTGTGGAAAACATGACTGTT
This sequence comes from Symbiodinium pilosum, assembly GCA_905231905.1. Taxonomy (NCBI): domain Eukaryota; class Dinophyceae; order Suessiales; family Symbiodiniaceae; genus Symbiodinium; species Symbiodinium pilosum. The sequence goes on from CAJNIZ010013780.1 coordinate 173,962, forward strand.
GACTGCGTTACGTTTCTTCGCTCATGATGTCCCCCGTTTCCCCACAACTCTGCTGCAAATGGGAGCAATAACAGTCGCCATGGCAAGAATTCCTGAAGATGACCCTCCCAAATAAACGTGGAGCCTCATGCGCCTATACCGCCCTAAGCCCTAAGCCCTAAACTTAGAAGGTCCACTCATCATTGGGGCAAGGGGGTGGTTGTGTGGAAGGGTTTCGGGCTGACTCATTTCACGGTCAGCTGGCTTCCCACACAAGGAAAGTAGAGCTGTTGTCCATTGGGACTTAGAGAACTTCTTGCCTATGCTGTATACTCAAGTCTTCATGCCTTATGTTCATGAAGGTGCTTGTACACTCAGAGGGATGAGCATGTGGCAGAAAGCCGCGAGAGACCTTCATTTTTGCTGAGTCAAGCGAACCACGAGTCAGGGCCCCACTCATGCCGAGGTGATTGCCTGGCATGTTTCAGCTCGGATTGCAGCACTCATGGCCAATGTGTGGGCAAAGCTTGTAACATGGATGCTGAGGAAATCAGCAAGACAGGTATGCATACTGAGCGCATGCACAGAAAATCTTTTCACTCCCCCTCTATGTCTCGCGCACTTGTGGCAAGGATGCTCGAGCATCGTCTTCGTCTTTCTCACTTTATGTGTGGGTTGAGGAATTAGCTTGAGTCTTAAGTCTTAAGTCTTAAATGAATATTGCTTTGGATACATCGAATAAAATCTCCATACACCATACACTGTATATATCCCAAATTAGACCCCATATTCTATCGACTTCAGGGGGACTATAAACCTGAAGAAACACCAAACCATGATGCGAGCGCAATTGCACTAACAGTCTAGACTACAGCACAACTAATTGCTGAAATGAATTCCATTCACTAGGGTTTATGGGGTTTAGGGTTCAAGGCTTAGGGTTGTTTAGGGTTCAAGGCTTATGGTTTAGGGTGAGGTGAGGCCCCAAGCCCACACTGTGTCATCGTCAGATGACCGCACTCAGATTCAGCGTCCATGTGGGGACGAGAACAAACAAATTTGGCATGGGTTCAGGAATTATTCCAAGTAACAGGCAAACAGCAAGTGAATCATCACGAGTAAAGATTCAGCCCACCAACATTTGACCGAAACGGTAGCAGGACTACAGCAAGACTCTTGCTAGACTCCTTGTGGCACCGAGCTTCACACAGCTGAAGAAACTTAGAACAACAAATACACGGAGATCGCAGTCATGCGAAGCCCAAACCCACGCATTATGGCATTGTCATCTCCAAGTAACATGATCTTTGATCACACGAAGGAGGATGACTTGGGATCAAATGCAAGCAACGCCTACTTCAGCAGGTGCTTGCAATTTTTGGGTTGGGCATCCGAAGTCAGCAGATACCCTGACCCTGAAGCAGACGCATCCGCAGAACTTTCTGTCTTGGCAGGGGTTTGATTGCAAGCCTTCCAGCACAGACCCCCAAGCTGCAAGCCTGTCATCTTGTTACCTTTCTTGCTGCTGGAGAGCTTCTCTTTCTCGCCCGGGAACCAAGTACGGGTACACAAGAGACTTCCCTGAGCAACCTGCGTTTCGCGGTGCACGAGAATCTCCAAGGCCTGTCAAAAGTTGTTTACAAATGACACTATAAATGGCATTCCAACAGATCCACATTCCACCAGCGACATCTGCTCTACTCAAGTTGCTGCAGGACGCACGCCTCTGTCCTCATCTCAATGAAAGGGAACTGCATGTGCACGCTGCGCTTTTTGCCGTGCCTTCCAGGAGACACACCAACACATAACAGTCATGTGAGATATCTAGGCATTGGGCATGCAATGATGCAAGCTACACTGGAAGGATGCCCCATCCGGAGTCAGGTGCATGGCAATCTTAGCTGCAAGATGCGGCTGGGTTGCGCATCACTGCACTCAAGCGTCTTCGAGAGGAATCCACTGGCGAACATGGCCTTCTTCTCATCTAGTCCTGCCTTCACCATGAAGACAGCGCAAGGGCACAGGGACGTCACTTTCTGAAAGCCTTCCGCGGACAACCAGTACTTCACTTGAAGCTCGTCATCAAACGTCACGGATGCAACCTGGCGAGCGGCTTCCCCAGTTTGAGTTTCAGTCTTCTGAGTCTTCTGTAGATAGTAGATACAGCGTGCATGTCAAGCTGAGTCAAGCTGCCAACTTCAAACAGCAATTGATCGATTGGTCGCCTTACTTTATAATGTTACATCATCCCTGCCACACCCACCTCCATGGACTTGGGTCCTTCCTCAGTGCTCACATTCCCGAATGCAAACAAGCGTGTGCCCTTCATCTCCGGCGTCAGCATCTCTGCATCAATGATGGCTGCGCTCTTGGAATCGGTGTAGATGGCCCGCAGGAGTTTCGAGGACGACTGGGACCTCAGGATTACTGGTGCATCGCACAGGCCTGCCCGCTACAAATGCAAACTCACATCACCTCACATGCAATTACATCACCCAACATCATCACCAAGAGACCCTGCGTACAACAGCAATTGTTGCTGCACCGCTGCTTGCAGGGCCAACACATCCAACGTGTGCGTTGCATTCTCCTTGGCTGGACCACTCCTCGCACTGGACAGCGTGTAGATGACATTGAAATAGGCTGTTGTTGTGGATGCCTCCACCTGCGCTTCGACATCGGCGCCCCCAGTAGGAGCTGATATCTCCTCTTTCACACCCTGCTCGGCACCGCCTTTGCCTTTCTCCGGAGAATGGAAGGTCGAGGTCACGACCGTCTCAGCTGGGGGAAGAAGTTTCAGGATATCCTGAGTTGACATGCCTTCCTTGCTAGCAACCCTTTTGGTGGGCACGACGCCCATCTTCAGCACTTGATGCCACATGGAGCTCCACGTGTCGACATCTGGGCTGTCGGGTCGCCTCAAGGAAAATCGAGACTCCACATCCAAGATGTAGGCGAAGCTTTCCTTGAAGTCATCCTTGCACATCTTACCCAAGAGAGTGTGGAGATCCCGAACCTCAGAGGCGTGCAAATCTTCCATTGTCACGAACTTCTTCGCCCTATCCGGATGCCCGGCTGGCACAAGCATCAAAGAATGAATGGCATTCAAGAGGTACTTTGCTTTCACCGTCACAAGGGTGCCGAGGATTGCCTCATTCATGACTGCCTCGCCTGTCTCCTGCAGCAAGAAATGGCCTTCAGGCAGTATCTGCGAAGCGAGGCCATCTTCCTTGTTGTCCTGGCAGCATTGGTTGCAGATCTCAAAGAAAAGTCAGCAACTACCAGCAGTACACAGCAGACGTTAGACAATTTCAACTTCACTCAAGATGAACAGTGTCCTTCGAATTCTTGTCCTGCGAATCCTTCGAATCGGAAATTGCATCTGCCTGGCTCTGCGACCCATCACCGCTCATCACTGCAGTCTGAGCCTTATCATTCAGTGACAGGGCCAGCATGAGACACCCAGCCCCAATCGCAGGGGCAGCGTTCGGCACAACAGCCTCCTGATCCAACACATTGGCTAAACCCCAGCAAATGTCTTGCAGGGTGTGAGTGCAGTCATGGAAGTCGCAACTGCTTGCGGGGTCCCACTCATCCGCTGTCGCGGGGCATTGGCAAACCACACTTCGGATTTTGCTCATCCAGGCAATGAACGCAGGGTGTTTGCGAACATCTACCGAATTGTTGGCCAGGAGAAACTGCTTGCATTGACGAAGGGCTTCTTTGTCCTGCAGGATTGCCTTGAAGTCCACCGCACCTGCATGTCCTGCGTGCCCTGCGCTGTCTCCCTGCGCAAGCTCGCCTGTCATATGGGCCAAGATTTCCGAGGCGCTTGAGCCAGGCAAGCTTCCAAGCTTCATCTGTCCTCTCATCGCGGCCACGTAGCAGTTCTGGATAGCAGGGCGAACCTGACAGAGCATTACCACAGCAGCCAACGAAATGATAGCACAGCAGAAGAACGAAGTCATGTAAATGTCCGGCTTACTAACCGGCCTACTTAGTCAGTCCATGTGTACAATCTATTCGATGACAGATATAGTTAATAAGGGGGTGCAATGGCTATCACTGGCGAAACAGCTAGGATTGACTTCTAGATGAAGAACCTAAACCAGAAAGCGGGGCCTTGGACCATTCCTTCAGTACCTTCCTGAGCTTGATGGACCCCGTGAATGCGAACTCCAAGCCACGAGCCACGCACGATCCAAGCACGATTGCTTCCTGACCCTCGATCTTGCCAGAACGCTTACAGAAAGACCTGCACTTGGTCAAGGCTGCAAGCAAATCATCCAGCCAAAGGCGTTGTCGTGCTCCTGCTGGAATAGCCGCGCCCTCGGCCTGATCCGCTTCGTCGGCGGCGCTAGCACCGATGGCGTACACCACATCTGCTTCCAGCGTAGCTAGTGTGTCGGGTTCAAGTTGAGGCAGCGCCTGAGCTTTGGCTTTTGCCTTTGCTTTGGACTTTCCTTTCGCCTTGGGTTTCTTCGCTGGCGCCTCAGCGGCGCTCAAGTCTGGTGCTCGAGCACGCTTCTTCGAAGACTGACCAGGCTGCTTGTTGTGGCTGTCGACCAGCTTCTGGAGAAATACTGCGCCTGCTATTGGGCACAACAGCTTGGCTTGAGCATCGAGGAACACCGTGGACTGAGGCGTCGTTTTGAAGAGGAAAGGTACCGTCACGCCGGTTACGGGCAGCAAGGGCACCTCTGACATGTCAACACTGCAAAACTTCAAGACAGCACGACCAACAGATTGTACTGGGCGCGACAAGTAGTCACTAGTCCAACAATCTCCAACAACAACAGCCGAGTGCCCCACACAGAATTTTGCGAGTTGCAGCATCGTGACTCCCACAAGCGCAGGGTCTTGGCCACTCAGCCGGGTCTCGAGCATGGTCGCGAACGAGTTCATACACGACAGCACGACCTCATTTTTCGGAACCTCCGAGCTGAGAAAGTCAGTGTGTTCGGAGAAAAAGTCTTCCCATGAGCCAAGCACATCCCAGCCCTGCAGTTTGTTGCGGAGCGCGCGCGCTGACTTGAAAGTTGCAGAGGTATACTTCTCCTGCGCGCGACAGCATGCTGCTCTCAACTTAAGCTCTCAACCCAAGCACCACACCGGAATGATTCAAAAGCTGTCCTTGAATTCTGAATCTCGAATCCACGTGTTGAACTGTTCATGATAGTTCGTGTTGCGGGAGGTGATCTGCATCCGGTCGGCGTACGCGCGCCAGGCCTGAACAACAATTTAATGTACTCAGTCTATACTCATTCTACTCAAAGAAAGGCATCGCAAGAACTTGCTAGCGCACCACTTCACAAAGCCATGAAACATTTCAAACTTCGGGATATCTTGGGCATGCGTCGCTGCAATCACTACACACGACAGCTGAGTTTCTTTCTCGATTCAAAGTCTGGCGAAAGGGTCACATGTACCGGAGCCTCAATGACCCAGCAAATGTCACTTTCATGGATTTCAGACACATGAAGTCCCTGGCGCATGATTAAAACCGAAGCCGAAAAGAAGTATCTCAAAAGGCCTTTGTTTGCTTCGGTTTTAACCATATGCCAGGGACTTCATGTGTTGACAAGGAACCATGCATTCGATAAACAAAAATACATCTGTGTCTTGTCAGGCCTCAAGAACTTCACAACAAAGCAGGGCACGGACACTGCCACAAGCCTCATCGACCTCGGAGACGCCCGCCACCAGCTCCACGAACGAGACTGAAGCTCCACCGTGGAACTGATTGTTGAGGTCTTTGAGATACCTTAAGTCTTCTAGGGCCTAGTTCTAGAAACTTCTAGCAATCAACCCCAGACCTGGAATTCTGGAATTCACTTGGGCGCCCACGTGATCACATCTTGCGGGGTGCGACTGTCCAAGACTCTGGCCCTCAACCCACTGGCCCTTGTAGCTACCACTTGCGGGTTGCTCGGATGATCCCTGTCCGCGTCGTAAAACGCCTCGCTCCTTACAACATAGGGTAACACGCGGCATCCATGGCACCGTTATTAGCACTGACAAATCAAGACAGCAATTCCCACTCTGCGCGCTACCCCAGATGTGATCTTAGCCTCTCACAGCGTGCCGAACGTTATAGCCTGGTACGGCTGTCCTGGACTTGCTGGCCTCGGAGCACTAGCACACGCAGAGTCGGAAGATGCACATGCCGACGCAAGAACGAAACGGACTACGCAGGAACTCCACACTCTGAACCACACACTCCGGGGCGCGTAAAATCAAACCAAACCTAGGATTTGTGGGTTTGGTTTGGTTTTAAGCAAGGTTCCAGAGCCTTAAAACCAAAGCAAACCCACAAATCCTCGGTTTGGTTTGATTTTACGCGCCCCTACCCCCATGAATGGACCCTGGATGGGTGAGCTGGCTCTAAAATCCACGCAGAAACAGCCTGCTAACTATTCTAAGACTCAGCCCAGTCGCTGGATAAGCCAAGCTTCTCCCCTACACCCATCAGCCACGCCATAGGACATGATTGAGTTGATGTACTTCTTCCGGACAGACAACTGCTTTCGTTGGTTCAAGCTGTGTCTCACTATGTTCTTGGACCCGTCGGACTGATACCACTCAAGGTGCATGAGCCCTTCCTGCACCTCGCACGCTGCAATCAATGTTAAAGTGAACACGCAAAGCCTACGGAGAACAAAGGCGCGCGAACAAAACAAACAGCATAGCAAGCCTGGCCTGATACATGGAGAATATCTTCTCTTGGAGTTCCCTGCCCTTCAGGTCCCCGAATCTTTCAGACAGCGAACGTTGTCCAAAGAGTGCTTCAGAAGCCGCGTTCGCATCCACCTTGCCCTTGCCACCGCCGGCAGGGGTGGCACCAGTGGAACCCTGAGGCGCCATAGCCTATCAGTGTTGCAGCTGATGGGATCTACAATCCAACTCGGACATTTTTCTGAAGTGGGATCTTAGACTGCAGCTCATGTGAAAGCTGTGAAAGCCATCCACACCACGATGCAAGCTTGACCCGCTGTGTATCAAAGCACGCCAAGGCGCACACGCCAAGAACGCCCTGCAAGAAAGCTGAATGCCCCGCTGTTTGTTCAAGCCAAAATGCTTGAACAACTCAGAGTCCCCAAGCAACCCACACGCGAATGCAAAATCTCCGATGCATGGACTGCGTGGACTCAGACATTCCAAGCAACCCAACTGCGGATCAAGCTGAAGCTGTGGCTGATGCAAAAGAGCGCAGCAGCATCTGTTAACCCCTCAGCCCCTCAGCGCAGTACTCTCTGCCGGGCACTTAAACCTTGAACATGTCTGCTATGGCTGGCTTGCGCTCGAGTGCCTTGGGCCGGCCGAGGAAGCACGCAAACGTGAACAAAGATTCTGCAAGCCGACTGGCAGTCCCTTGACCGCCTGCAGTCGAACTTCCGCTACAGCATAAAGCAGCGCAATGCCGCAAATCATACAATGCATCGCGTTCCCTGCTTGGCCAATCCGTGCAGAGCGAGACGACTGCGCACACTTGTCGTTCTCTGTGGCAAAGCTTGTCATTGGAATCCCCTGGGATAAGTCTTTCCAAGCGGGTATGGCTTGGGCCAACATAGCTTCCCCGGCAAGGAGCCATCGATGGTGCACGTCGCTCCTTAGTTTGGGAAAGACCGGCTGACCAGCAAAAACTGACAAGTACCGGGCAGAAATATGGCGGGATTCTCTTAGGGCAATTCGGAAAATCTACAAGGAAAAGAAATCCAACAACATCATGCAACAAGACCTCTACCCTAAGATAAACCAACCTAGGCCTAAGCACTCTTTCATCCTTGTTTGCGCCCGAAATGTGCATCAACTCTGAAACGCAGCTTTCGCAAGCTACCCACCCAAACCCAAGAGAACTGGTGCCAACAAAGCCAGCTACCAAATCAAAGTTGTATTCTTGATCAGCGTGTGGAGATTCTTCTGGTTGCTGCAGGTGGCAGTCACTTCTGGATTTTGATTTAGCGAATACGCTTGACCAGGGATCTGTTGCTGGTAGCTCAGCAAAAAAGCCTGCTCTGTTTCAGTGAGGGCTGCATAAAATGCATTCTGAACCTTTGCGGGCTCTTGCTCGTAAGCCTTGCAGAAGTCTTCAAAGTTTGCAAAACAGCATTGCCTGTTTGGCGCCTTCGATTCGGGCCTGCGCGACGCCCATTTCAGCTCATCGTACATCTCCTGCAAACTGCCAGAGAAGAACAAGTCCCACGCCGGGACCGCTGAGGCAAAGTCTGTATACTTCCCAAACCACATCTCAGATTGGAAGATCCGGCAAAAGATGTTCCACGGCCCTGCCCATGCAGAAGTCTTATACTTGTGCCGGAGTATCGACCATTTCCGGACTCTTGCCACTGGCCACCCATACTGGTCCGGACTTAGCAAGGCCGCATCAGTCCAGTCCAGATGGTAAAGATGCCCGAGAAGCTTCTGGAGTTGCGAGCTGTCGAACCCCTCAACATTTTCCTGGACCACTACGCTCTCCTGGAGGCACGCTCTCATAGCAGCCCATGCCATGAGAAACTGGTGAGTGCCGCCGTCGGACTTGTCCATGCTTCCACGTGGACTGTAATCTATACACGGCGTCCCCGCCACATGTAGACGACAGGATTCCACCTGCCAGCAACGCTGATGAGCTGGTGAGTAGCTGATGAGTAGCTTGTACAGTTTCTTTCACACGTGCAGCTTACGGTTTCGTGCTAAATTTCACAACTTGTGTTCTGCTCCTGAATTCTACCACAACTCACGCGTGTTCACTTCCACAGCATTCCTCAACAGCACAACATCATCATCGCCATGGTCAGCATCAGCATAATCATCATCATCATCATCATCCTGATCTTCACATCTTTCTGGTCGAGTTGTTACAGTCGATCCATCGAATCATCGAAGCAGAAGATCACACCTTACCAAAACAAAAACAAGACAAACCCACTCATCCAGCAGACTGCCGTCGCCAATCTACTTGTAGCAAGGAACATACATGGAGAACTCTACCTGGGAAACCAGCTACAATTTCAAGTGCTACGATCACAACATCCGTATGAGTGGTAATTGTGCCGGGTTACAGCTAGGCATCGGTGACTAGGTGTGTGTCCCTGCTTGAGGTACAACTGTTGGAGTACTAAATTGGATGCACTGCAACAACCTCAACAGCCTTGCTAGAGAACCTGGCCTGGCAAAGCTTCTGGTGCCGCACACAAAAAGCCTCACGCTTCACGGCTTTTCCTTGCCTGATCAAAGGAGCCAAGATCGCGTCAGTTTGCCCAGACTCCATGATGGCAGGCAAGCGTGCTGCTACCGTCGGCTGCCAAAACTCTGCAATGTCCGTGAAGACATGCTCCGGCCCATGAGGATGTTCCAACAATTCGTTTTGGCTGGCACTCAGCCACTCTACCCCGAACGCATTACGCGGGCGAGGTATGTGCTCCATGGGCAGCCCCAAGTATTCACATAGGCCGGCGCCCAGGCTGAGGAAAGCCGTAGACGGCGTGTCTATCCCACTGAAACTACTCGACATGCTGATTTCACCCATCGTCTCCAGCATGCGGCGGCCCAAGTCGCTGTCGTCTGTGTCTGAGGCATCTGCATCGATGCCATTCAACTTCCGCCGCTTGTTGGCGGCTGCAGTCTCTGCGGCTGCTTTCTTGTACTCCCCATCATTGGCGTACGTGTGTTGCACACGACGCTTGAAGTCGAAGAAAACCTTCCACACATACAAAGGCCATGCGAACAGCAGCTTCAGCATTTGCAGACGATTGTCTGGTGTCCAGGAATCATCACGAGAGGCCTGGGGTTTTGCTCTCGACTTCACGGCTGTGCCCCTCTTAGCGGCTTTAGGTGAAGTCTTCTGCCTCAACCTACATCCGGGTGAGTCCATCCCAACGACTCACCAGCTGCATTCTACTTTTCTTTTGGACATCAAAGCTGCAGGATGTGGCTTCTAAGTCGTGGCTTGCAATACTGCACGCTCAGGAAGACCTTCCGAAGAAAGACAGCCGGCAACACCTTGAGATCTCCATGTGGAGGGCGCCCCAACGCGGCCTTGTCAAGCTTCGATTGCTTAATTACAGAAAACATGTGTTGTCTTTACTTATGGTTTGCATAATGTTCTTGACTCTCCTCGCGCAGTGCAAGTTCAGCTCCTAAGTCTAATAAGGGGGAACTTTTTTACCGAAGCCTTATACATTGCCAGTAGTCTGCCACACTTCTCTGCATCTGATTCGCCCGGCCACAATGCGAAACCGCGAAATCATCCTCATATAGATTGCCACAATCATTCGCACCTTCCAGACCCTGTGAGGACGCATCCATTGACACGCCAGACTACGTGGAAAGATTAAATCAACACGTACACCACAATGTATGAGTATTCCGTTCACGACCCGAACTTATTAAAGCGTTATGCTCACACACCATATACACCGTGGAAGGGTCCCCTTGCACGCCCAACCGCCCGTGAAAGTATCCCTTCCGCTTCCGGATCCCGTGGAAAGATTGATTCCGCGCCCGAACCATCCGTGGAAGGATTCTTTCCACGCCCCAGCCGCCCGTGGAAGCATCCCTTCCGCGCACCAGACCCCGTGGAAGGACTCCTTCCACGCCCCCGACCCTCGTGAAAGGATCCCTTCTCCACGCCCCCCACCCCGTGAAAGGATCCCTTCCACGCCGCCGAGCCCGTGGAAGGACTCCTTCCACGCC
>CAJNIZ010013780.1:184732-202490 GCA_905231905.1 Symbiodinium pilosum
GTGGAAGGACTCCTTCCACGCCCCCGACCCCCGTGAAAGGATCCCTTCCACACCCCGGACTCCGTGGAAGTGTTCAGTTCACGCCCCAGCCGCCCGTGAAAATAATTCCTTCCACGTGACAACCGCCCGTCTAAAGATCCCTTCCACACCCCAGCCTGCAATGCAAGGATCCCTTCCACACTTAAGCGCTCGTATAAGTATTTCTTACACACCCCGTGAATGTATAGGTTCCATGCCACCTACCCCGTGAAAATATCGTTTCGCCCTTCAACCCTTTGGAGAATTTACTTACATCTCCCAAACTTACAAAGACGTTGTCCCCCTACATTTTCTATTGAAATAAACCCTCTCATACCCCAAACCCACAAACATGCTATTCCCTAAACCTTCTGCATTCCGACAAAATGAAAACAGTCGTTCAATCATTGCCCGCACGTGCATCCTGTGTCCCGTTGGAGATTTAGGGTTTATAGGGTTTAGGGCGCAGGGTTTAAGGATTATGTTTTGGGGTTCAGGTTTTAAAGTTATAGGGTTAAGAATTTAGGACTTGAGGTTTAGGGCAACAGAAACAAAACCAGGAAGCAGCACACCACAGCAGCAGTGTGTCCAGCAGTAATGGCAAGCAATCAAAACAATAGTCGCATCAGCAGCAGCATGCATGGTCGCAGCCTCTTCAGCAAAAGCATGAAGCAGCAGCAGCTGCACGACACAATAGCAGCAGCGAGAATGCATCTGCCTGTGAAATCGTGGATGTGCATGCTTCGCTAGGGGCTAAGGTAAGCGGCCCGTTTTGGTCCCGAGAGCCTGTTTGGGACGCTTTGGTATTGTTAAGGGAGGGCTAGGGCTTGGGCTAGGGCTAGGGCTAGGGGCTAGGGCGGCGAGGGGCCAGGGGCTTGGGCTAGGGAGAAGGACTGAGTAGGGCTAGCGTTGGAGACTCCAGGTTCAGGGTTTGTGCTTTGGAATTCTAAATTATTAGTGAGCCCGTCTACGCACTCCTACGCACGTGGCTTCAACTTCTATCTGCTGGTATTTCTCGACTGTGCTACTGCTGCTGCTGCTGCTGATGCTGCTGCGACTGCTACTAGTTTCCTACTTGCAGGTGAAGGATACATGCGCAGCACCTCACGCTACATGGCATTGTGCCTACCGCCACACCTGAATGCTTTCCCTTCCAGCCTCCGTGGCAGAAAAGAAATCCAGATGCTGCCTGCAAGTGCTTCACTCGGCTCTCCAACTGATTCAAGCCCACAAGCTCTCTATACTGAACTCCAATTGCTCGCTGCCATGCTCACATGTACGTCTGCCTCTCTACCCGCCGCTTTCCCTGCCAGCCTCCGTCGCAAAGAAAGAATCGAAATGCGGCCTGCACGGGGTTCAATTCAGTTATCTATGGCTTTATACTGCACAAGCTCTCTACGCTGTACTCCAGATGCTGCCTCCCACGCTCAATTGTGCGGCCGCATGTTTCCGTGCTCTGGCTTGTCTTTCTCGCTGAGGCAGCTGTTGTGCCAGCCTTCTATACATCCTCGCTAAATCACGCAGGTTTTGCTTTGGGATGCTCAGGCGGTCGGGTCTTCGGCCGCGGCAACCTCAAACAACTGGGCACGTCCGAATAGTCCTGACGAGCTGAAGGTTTCTGCTTCTTGTAGGGAGCTGCCCTAGGCTCAGCACACATGGATGAGGATGGTCTGGGCACGCTCTTCCAGGTAGGAGCAGGAACAGCGGGGCTTTTCGGAGGTGTCACTGGGGCCACCGCGTGCTTGGGATCACCAATGTTGAAAACCGGGACCTGAGCTCTCTCTGCTGAAGCTGAACCTGAAGATGCAGCAGGTGCTTCCGCCGCCGCCTTGCCATCCGTTTTGCCTGCAGCCTCTGATTGCTCCACAGCGGCTTGCCCATGCTTCAGCACTGATCCCGAAACAGCAATGTATGGCTGCGGCGGCCGTTTCTTAGACCGAGGTGGAGCTACATCAATCAGGGGCGCCGTGCTGTCTGGATGCTCGTCGCGAGGTGGACGCTTTTTCTCGATCCGTTCTGCTGCAGTATTCCGGGGCATAGGCGGCAATGGCGGTGGAGGGCCCCGCAGTGTCATGCATGTCTGGCCGAAACTCGGCAGAGGCAAGCCCAAGGCCAGAATAGCCATCTCATCTGGTGTCCTTGCCCGAACACTATATCCCAGTTTGGCAGCAGTCACTGATCCTTCCTCAATGCTAGTCGCTGAGAAGAGGCTTTGAGGCGTGACGTTGAATAGCCTTGCCGATTCCTCTACCATGTAAGACAGCTCAGCAGCTTGGCGTTGCAATCCCAGGCCATGCATCTGTGCTTTCACCTCGACAGGCCACCAACTCTTACACGCATAGCCACGCAGCTTCGCTGATTCCTTCTCGGCAACTGTTCGAGGAGCGCGCCCCACGGGAAACCATGGGGAACACTCAGCAGCAGATGCATCTTGGCCATCGTCCTGACTGTCACCCGCGTCACCTGCGCTGCCTGCAGATGACGCTCGCATGCCGGCGGCTGGACCCTGCTACTACCCCCTCTATATTGGATCTATTGGCTATTGGCTATTGGATATTAAAAAAACCCTTTCGGCGCTGTCTTGAGCATGCGAAGATGCAACGCGCTGGGCTCTACAACCGCAGCACATGTAAAGAGACAACATCTGCTGCGCTGTCTGGACTGTCTGTTTTGTTCATGGGTCATCCAACATGTCACAGTGCATGTGCGGCGCTGGCCTCTCTGCGAAAGCTGATGATGACGTCCAATCAAGCGACACTGCGTCCCCTGGCAATCAAGCGAGACTGAGCTTCGAGGCTTTCAAAACAAACTAAACAGCAAGTTGTCAACTACACTGCGCATGGTGCAACAACAAACTGAAGTTTCATTCAAGCCCCTCGCTTGCAACTATCTGAACCGAACAAGAAAGTAAAAGGACTGTCGGACTCACTCCATTAGCAAGTTGATGATTCAACACTCTGGCGGTAGCCTCCCAGAAGATGTCGGCACTTCAACAGCACCTCCACTTGATCCGGCACTCGACCTTCGCTGCGGCTGCTCTAATGAGCTAGTGTTTCAACACCCTGTTACGAGCGCTGAGAACCTGTCCTGTCCCGCAGCCATCCAACAACCACTGCGCAAAGTGGGCAAAGTGCAGGAATCCTCTTCAGTGAAGGTGTGCCAAAATGTATGCAACCCTGATTGACTTCGGATGTCACTACTTGACAACATTGACCAACTGTAGCACAACTTGATTGGCTGTCTGGCAGTCCTCCTCGCTGCCGCATTAGGATTTGCAGACGAGGGCGATGCGGTTACTGATGTCTCTTCTTGCAGGTATACCAGGATCCAGGGGGGAAAGCTCAACATTGAACTAGCGCAAGCTTCCAATGAAACCTTCGATGCAAGACGCTCAACGTCCAGAAAACTCGCCAGCGAACTGGCGCAACTTGTGTGCCAGAAATGGAAGCAAAGCAAGCAGGGCTTGGAATCGCAAAAGGCTCGGCACTTCATACATTTGTTGCTTGCTGCAACAGCCGCGTCCATATCCTCAGATCAGGTTTGCAGGCTTCAATTGATTCGGGTTTAAAGCTTAGGGGCGCTTGAGGCTCAAGGCTTACTGATTCCAAGTCACCTACTAGATGCCTATAGGGCCTGGGGCTAAGGGCACAGCTTACTGGTCACAAAGTTAAAGGTCACACAACCACAGTCAAATTCGAACGCACGCACACGCCTGCGCATGTTATGTTCGGCCTCTCGCGTGCCAAACAACCCGAACCAGCCTAAACATGCTCCCACATCATAAACATCCTACCAAGAGTCTGCGAATATGACATGTTTCCCAAGACAGCACGGGAGGACGTGACAAGGTATGTCTGCCTGAAACAACAAGCCACAGGAACTCAACTGTAATTAACACTCCTGCAAATTGCTTGCCTGGAAACGTGGTTTGCAAAGCTGCACACCAATCGCACAAATGCCAGGAACCTAACCACGCTCGGCGGAAGTTGGTCTCGCAATCCACCCTTGTAACGGCGCGACTGCGCTCCACTTGCATGCAGCAGGTCGTAAAACAAGTTTCGGGGGTAGCCCTGGCTTGCGACTGCAGCACCAAACACATGGCTGGGTGCAAAGACTACACGGTTCTGAGAATCAATGCGTACCTGGCGCCCCTCTCTTTTCTGAGTGTCCGTCCAGCGGACACAAATGAGCTCCAGCGCACAATCTTCTGCTGCAGAATCGTCTCCACCCTGCATGTCCAGTTGTCTCCACTCCAAAGGCAGGCTGACCACGAATGACACTTCATCCTGATGACCCATGCCCAAGGCACACCTGCGGCTCCTGTCTGACCAACTCTCCAAAGTTGTTGCGACAGCTTTCTCCCAAGAGGAAATGCACTTGGGCAGCTCACGCCGCCTTGTCTCCTCAATCTTGCCATCATCGGAGGCAGCCACTGCGGCCACTACAGAAGCACCCTCGGCATTGTCCTCGGGACCCGAATCATCCCCAGCCTCCGCCAGAATTTGGCCAAGAAAAATTGCGTCATCCTCCAAGCACTTGTACTTGCTGGCCGTCTTGTCAGAGCCGCGGCGGGCAAGCAACTGCTGAGCCTCGTCCACTGCTTTCGGCTGCACAGATGATGTCATCTCGCCCTGCACGGGCGCAGACATGCCAGCTTGTCCGCGTTTCCTCTTTCTACCCGTTCCATCACCAGCACTGCTGCCTTGCTTCTGTTTGCCATCTTCCACCTGGCGGATGACAAGCAACAACGCTTCTTCCTCCAGCTCTGCTTCAGTCAGGACGATGCCGGAATCTGCGTGCATAGCCCGTACCAGCTGCATGGCTTCATCAAGCAAGCCAACATCATCGCAACGAGGTGCATCTCCAGCCCCATGTGTGGATTTCCCGGCGGCTTGTTGAATGCGCCGAGCATTTGCAGCATCAATAGCAGATGCGCCAAGCTCCACATCCAGTTCAGCTGATGCTGAGCATGAGTCGGCAACATCCTCGCCAAAACCATAACCTGAGATCAGGGATCCCTGCTTCAGCTAAGCATAACTACAACTACTACAACCCGAGCTCAAACCCAGTATTTGAAGCGGACATCTATCTTAGCGTTTTGATCTAGAGTTTCTCACGATAACCTGGGACGCCCGAATACAACCAACAAAACCTTGCCAACTGGGAGATCTATAGTAGCCACTGCCCAAAAGCTCGGCGTCCAAACTGGCATCCAAAGCATCATCACCATCCGCGTCCGCCATGTCTTCCAGAGCCAGCTGCGCAGACTTGACATCCGATCCCTTCTGAATGAAAGACGCAGGCGATCCAGCAAGAAGTGTGTTTGCAGCGCAAAGGCGAAGCCCCTGGCCAGCATCATCTTGAATGCACTTGATTTGCCTGCCACTCACATGGACTGCGCTCATGGTAAAGACCTCATAGGTTTTCGGCGCTGTCGGGTCGTGGCAAGGGCCGTGCAAGCCATTCAGCAAGTGCATCGTCGTGGTGATCTGCAAATCACGCGGGACTTCCAAAGAACCATCCGCTTTCGCTTGCAACTTGACAACAAACAGAATCGATCGATATGACGTGGCTTGCAAGAAAAATTGCAATGCCTGCTCCTGGCTCTGTCTAATGCAGATGACAGTCATTGACGCAGGCCGCAATGCTGCAAAGGCTTTGAGTTTTGCTGACTCTCGCTTGGCTGCGTCCACAGCCTTCTTTATCAGTGCAGCGTGTGAAGAAGCCCACTTCCGCTCGGGCGTTGGCTTCAAGTCTGGCAATGCCTTTGTAAGATCCGTGTTCTTCAGCGCTGCATCAAGCACTGACATTGATGTGCGTGTCGGCTGGGACCAACGGCCAACGTCGTGCAGAATTTGTTTGTAGCTGTCGCCGGCGCTCGTCATTTCCAGAAGAAGCGGCTTGGCATACAAGAATACATTGCTCCAACGTTTTGACTCGCTCCCACGCGGAAGATTGCCTGTCACCGCTTTTTTCGTGGTGATTCGGGCACTCATGGTTTCCAAGTCGATCCTTGGACAGCGAGTGCCGATTAGACGCACAATGCTGTTTATAGATTCCACCAATTGCGTATCCGCTTTCAACAATTCGGCGAGGGTAGAGACGATCGCAAAAAGTTTTGATCCATACGGGGTTGCTGCTAAGTCAAAGCGACCTTCCTGCGCCACGTACCGCAGCTCCGCCTCACACAGCGTCCGGATCTTGCGGCAGTTAGCCTCCAAGATATCGCTGCCCAATATCTCCTCAGCAACCCGTTGCCTTTGCGAGCACCGCTGTTTGGGGTTTCTTGCCACCAGCCAGAATAACCGATAAGGGTACCTAAGTACATGAGGCCAACACGGAAGTACCAACACCTGGCTACCAATACAACTGTTTCCATCACAAGGCTACACAGAAACTTCCACTACTTTTTTTTCGGCCTGAAACCACATGAAACCTGAAACAGCGAACGATTCAGGAGCTGGTACCGGGATTGTGTTCAAGACCCGGTTTCGGAAATATCGGGATTATGGTTAAGGGTAAGTTTAGGGTTCCAGGATTTAAGGAGTCCTAAAGATTATTGCGGAAAAATCGAAATGATTGGAAATGTTTACGACAGAGAAAAAGACGACTGATGTATGTGGCAGCGCGTTTGCACATGCATCGTGATCCGCATGTAGAAGCTGGCTGCTGCGTGCACCAACATACGGAAAGACAAAGTGCGCACCAGGTTCGTCACTTCTGCCGGCCATCCTGTCGCAGAGGCTTCGACAAGCGCCTCGCCAAACCATTTGTCGAAAGTGCTCAACAACTCGCCAAACTCATTCTGGAAAGCGTCAGCTTTTCCAGTCACCAGCTGCTGGATGAGCCGATTGTCGGATTGCTGCTGAGCCCATGCGAAAAAATGGTTTAATGGACCTCGAACCTTTGAAGATACCAGGAGAAACATCCAAAACAAAGAATTTCGGATGGTGCGCATGGCGCCTTCTGCCCATTTCGACATCTTCAGCGCATAGGCCTCCTTGCTCTCGCCTGCGTCCAACAAATCCTGAGCGTGTGCGCGTGGCTCATCGTCCACAGTTCGCTTTGGTTTGCGGGCAGCTGCCTTGCCGGCCTTGGTGTCCTTGCTGCTCCCAGGCCCCTCTTTGTTCGATTTCATGTAGCGGCTGAGCACTGATAAGTAGACTGGTTCCAGAAGCTCGCGAGACCTCTCGATGAAGAAGTTCTCACTATTTTCGACACTGCCCCACCTTCCTGATATCACTGCTAAAGGATATCTTCTGTACTTGACAGGGTCAGGTTCACTTCTTCGACTGCATTTCCCAAACCCATGTACAGATTCCCAGGCATCTATAAACTCGGGAACATGGCTCCGCCAAAAGTTGCAGGCCTTTGCAAGATTGGACACGTAAGACTCGAAGCCCGAAGTAATGTCTGGGTGCGTCTCTTTCAGCTTTGACAAAAACGAGTCCATGAGAAGCAGGCTGTCTTTTACAATGAGGTGATACTGATGTAGCAGGCAGTTCACATCAATGAACAGCAAACAATCAAGGTGCGCGACGGCAGCTTTCATGTGGCGCCTGCGTGAGGCTTGATCAGATCCGGCGTCTGTCGTGTCGCAGTATACGAAGATTGATGACGGGCCAAGTTTTTTCTCCCTGCGATTTTGTTGTGTCAACTGTTTTCAACAACCCCTTTAAGGACTTTAGTTAAGACTTTAAGAATCAAAGAAAAATGGCAACCCAACCCGAAACAAAGATTGAAGCCTTCCCAAGCTCAACGCTCAAGAGTCTAGCAGTCTAGCACGATGAGTTTAGCACTGCCAAACGCAACTCAAAACGAAGAACAACAAAAGGTCAACACACCTGTCCGCCTGTCTGAAAACTCTTGATCAATCCGCCTACACAGCCGAGCGATGTCACGCATTCCTGGGACACCCAAAGCAGCTAGCTGCTTCAAAACCAATGCCAGCACATCCATGGCGGTAGCTGTGGAGTCGACCACTTGAAGATCAGACCTTTAGCTCTGCTGCTGCTGCTGCTACTACTACTACTACTACTAGTAGTCCACTGGCTAGAACAATTACAACAATCTATCAAACAAAATAACAGCTAAATAGAGACAAATACCTTAGACTTCATTTGAGAAATCTTAACTGTACAACCTGATCAGCCAGCCCAAGAACACACAAGAACGCTGGCTCATCGCCCCAAGGAAGTCGCCTTCCAGCAGTCTCTGCGGATCATTGAGAAACATCACGGTTGCTTCGCAAACGTGTAATTTCTTTCGATGCCAAATGTTTGTATTCGTAGCGTCTGAGCGATAGCCCACGCCAAACAAGCTAAACTTGTCTGCTTGCTCAGCCCCACACTCCAGGGCCAAGGACAAGCCCTCGCGGCAGAAACTCTGCATCAAGGAAATAATGGACGCACCTGTACTGCATTCTGCACGGAGAACTGTTTGTCTAGAAACATCCACCATACTGATCATGGAGAAGTCACTTGCGGCTATCGTTGACAAGCAGCAACGCAGCCCCATTGAAAAACGTGATTGCAAACTCCATCGCCCGCCTCGCCCTTCCCTCTGCTTTCCAAGCTTCTGAAGCTCGAATGCGTTTTTTTCTTCCACAGCCAGCTTCAACGCATCTTGCATTTTCATTTCTCTGGACTTCGAATTTGCCAACTGCTTTTGCAAGTTTCGAACCTTGCGCTCCAACTGATTTACCCTGACACTTTTCCTCGAAACGTTGGTTTTGCTTTGCATGAGCTGTCGGGCAAGCACTGGAGCAGGAAGCTGCTCCAAGCGTTGCATCTCTGCCCGAACATCACTTCTTTGCTGAGCAAGTGGATCAATTGCAGGAATGCGAGCCTCTACAAGGCTCGCATTTGGCAAGCCGTCACCCTCATCGTCAGAGATCTGCTCTATCGTCAGGCTTGAATTCGATCTCTCAGCAGGTACTATTGCACTTGCAGTTGATAGCACGTCTTCAATATCAATCACACCAGTGCAACCAGGAACCTCTTCAGCAGAAAGCTGAATCCCCAGCTGTTCGCAAGCACGAAGAACATAGAAGACTCCCACGAATGGAGCCAAAACCCCACGCTCAGGCTCTTGACCACGTAGCACTGCCCCCCAAGTTGCGCGGACACGCTCTTTGGCTTGTCGAGAGTTGATGCCGCCTTTTGTCAAGCATTCCACAAGAGTCTCTGTCGCTTTCTCTTTGGCAATAACCTGTTGCCCCTGCAATACAATCGTCTGTGTCTGCAGCAACAGGATAACAGCTCTTTTGGCCAGCAGAGACATGTCGACAGCAAATCCGCTTTTTATATTCTATAGCTTAGCTGACCAAAACTAAACCCATGTGTGCTTCTCATTTGCTCAAATCTTGGGAGTTTTATCTGAATCTCTCTTACTTGATAACTTCCCTGCTCACAACAAATAATAAGACAAATCATAATTCTTGATGAATCATGTTTTCCTGCCAACTCGAACCATCATGCATAGAGCTGCCTGACTGACACATTTCAATTCTCCGCACACCGCGTCATGCATGCTTTAGACTTTTCTTGCTGACAACCAACATGGATCAGCTCATGGATTCCTGACAACCAACATGGATCAGCTCATGAGTTCCTGAGACCTCTCAAAATGTGGACCCCTGGATTCCATAGAAACCAAGGGCGCGAAAGGATCAGCCCACTCATTCCGCCCACGCTTTCCTAGACCTCTGGCAACCTAGCCAGTGGACGTTATAAGCCCTAAACCCTTTAAGGTTCCATGGCTGAGTAGTGTTTTTTGGTGCCTGAACCTTGTAAGGTTATATTCTTCATACGAAATACCATACCGAAAAAGAGGATATGAGGATATAATCTTACTCTGTATTGGATAGCATAGTACCCCCCAAATAATGTACTACTCTTGTCAGTTTGGGGGACACTAGGCCCTCTTGGAAACATGTTCTCCTGGGGCTACTATGAGCCTCTAACGCATGCCTCCTGAGATTATTGCGGCCTCTTGAGATCATGTTTTTTGGGAGGGGAACGACAGTCCTAAGATTTTCACTGGAAGAACGCTGAGTTGCAAATACAGGATTTACATTGCAAATGCATGTGCAGCAAAAGTCCCAATCCTAAACCAAAGGCCTTGACTTTTCAAACTGCCTAGTTTCCGGCTATGAGCCACAGGACTTATAGACTCCCGTTCAGACCTGGAGGATTTGAGCGGGTTTAGGGTTTACCTGAGCGCCAAAAGTATATAGAATAATGGCCTTTTGGGGCTGTCTTGAACGTTTTTGGGCCATTAGTTTACCTACTTTTAGGGTTTAGGTAGCACCAATTTTATCCATTACCCTCTACCAAACAGACATGGAGCATCACAGAGGCCCCTCTTTGGCAGGACAGTAGCCTAGACAGGCCCCATTTCGGGTTCCAGCTTAGTTTGGGACAAGGTAAACCTTAAACCCTCTTTGAGAAGGCCTGGCTGGGGGTTCACGGGACTTAAGAGGTACGTATAACAGGGTTTACAAGCATGATTATATTTAGGATAAACTAAGGAGGTCCAGTTAGGGATTGTAAGTAAATCCATAAAAGATCGGGTATACCATGAATCTCCAAGCATGAGCTCCGGGGAGCGGGGGCCTTGTCCTCTACCTTGTGAGTGCTGTCATCCAGGATGCCCTTGATGCCCTGGTACCTGGTGCGTTTTAGGCTTTAGGATTTAGAGTTTTGGGTTTAGGCTTGAGGCTTAACTTACTTCTTGTTAGCAGGGACTGAAGGCATGGAGAAAATGGGGGCGGCGAGAGGCCTAATCCTCTCGATAGCGACTTGCGATGTATCTGGCATGGGCATGATTTTCGGCATCACGGGGTATCTCAATGGCATGAGACTCGCAAATCGCAAGTGATGGGCTGCACGAGGCTTCCGTTGTGCCATCCAAGTCCGAAGAGACATGCAATATCTTGAAGAACTGTGTGCCAGTTTGTGCAGAGATGCATTGGCACGGAGGTAGTGGCAACAAGACAGGTCTGGACGCAGGGAGGCCATGAGGCCCATGTTTGGGTAAGAGCAGCCCATTCCTTGCGGATGAACTGAAAGCGAGGGCAATGACATGCAATGTGCGGCACCCTAAACCCTAAACCCTAAACCCCATCCACAGAAGGTGCAGGCGAGTGTGGCAACGATGTTTTGTTTATGCAGGCTATGAGGCGTGGCATGAACGTTTGAGGGGAATCTCATAAGAGCAGTGCTGCCATAGGCTTGTGGAAGCATTTTACGAAAGAGTGCTGTGGTCGCGGGAACATTAACATCCTGAATGCCATCCCATCTAGCATGCTTCTGTTGCAACCTTAGAACGAAAACATGCCTAAAATGATTAGTCCCCAAATAAAATGCTACTCAACTCGGGCTGCGGTCCTGCTAGCAGTAGGTTCTCGGATATCAATGCAATTCTCTCGCCAGTTGCGGGCACTTACGAAACAAACCCGTAACTTTAATCCCTAGACCCTAAAATCTCAACCCCGAACTCCTAACCCTAAAACCTCCAAGCAAGCGCCGTTTTCTTTGCTTCGGCCCTAGGCCTGCTGGTACACTAACAGGCGGATGCTAGGCGCAACTGCTCCGAAACAGTCCTAGATCGCACCTCCAGGCCTACGTCTCCAAGCGGGAGCCCTACGGTTGATTAGGGTTAAAGATTTAAGTTTCATTACCCTCGGTATCTAAAACCTTTGGAAAGTCTATGGCGTCATAGTGGGGAGTTATATGGCATTCTCACAAGC
Organism: Symbiodinium pilosum; assembly: GCA_905231905.1. Classification (NCBI taxonomy): domain Eukaryota; class Dinophyceae; order Suessiales; family Symbiodiniaceae; genus Symbiodinium; species Symbiodinium pilosum. The sequence continues at coordinate 196,503 of CAJNIZ010013780.1, forward strand.
CCTAGGTCCCAAGCCCCACCCAGACGCTCCTACGCAGTTTCTTATCGTTTCTCTTGTGTTGTTTGGTCAAGCTATTGCTGTATGCCACCCCAAAAAATAGAACCTAGCTCTAGGGTGAACTCTGGCCTACTCGAAGGTTTCATGGCAAGTTCCATTTATCTCGATATTACCCTTACCCCATGACCCTATTATAATATAGTAGTTTCCATTTTTCCATTATCCCAGTATATAACCCCAACATATACCCTAAACCCTATAATCCCAATTCGACTTTGCAAGGTTCTTTTTGCGGGTTCAGCTCAATTTGGGTAAAGGGCAAGGCTGGAGTTCCAGGTCCAGGTTTTAGGATTTTAGAGGGTTTAGGGTTCAGGATTTAGGGTTTAGGATTTAGGGTTTAGGCTGGGACTTCGGGGAGTATGTAAACCGAAATGATACGACTACATAATGAATCTCCAGGGATGATCTTGGCAATTCTTCTGGCCTGTACATTGGCGTGCTTTAAGGCAAGCTGGGTCGAGCTGGGAATTTCAGGGTTGATCCGCTGCCTTAACCCTAAACTCTAAGCCCTTAGCCCGCCGAACCCTAAACCCTAAAGCCCCCAAACACTAAACTCTAAGCTCTAAACCCCCCAAACCCTAAACTCTAAGCCCCAAACACCCCAAACCCTAAGCCCCCCAAACCCTAAACTCTACGCCCTAAACCCCCCAAAACCCTAAACCAAAAATCCTAAACCTGGCTTAAGCTCGAGGCCTGGGTCAGGACCTAGGGTTTAGGGCTTTTGGGTGGGCCCTTTTAGGGTTGTCATGGTAGTCCCAAAAAGAGGGTTTTAGGGTTTAGGGTTTAAGGTTTAGGGTTTAGGGCCCATACATAAACCCGCTATGTTTGAGGGTTTAGGGGTAGTCGTTAAACCCTAAATCCTCTACACTGTGCTCACTATTACCTAGTCCCGATTCGCTGCTAAGCAACAAGCAGTCTACTCATCAGTTTACAGATCAGCTACGCCTGGCGCCCACAGCAACGTGCTGTGCCTAATCGCTGCGGCAGGGGCAAGACAAAGCTATGCAAGTTCTTTATAGAACCAGGGGACCTTTGCTGAGAACAATGTCCTTTTTGAGGAGCCTGCGTCTATACTGTGTCTATACTTGAAAACGGCAGGCATGATCATGTTATATCTGTCTCTGTATCCCTCAGGCGTCTCATGGCCCCGCCCCCGGTGGGGGGAGACACCCATGCGAGCCACTACTTGGATTACAAACCTTCCCTGGGCTTAACGAGGACTTCAGCACCCTGATGTAGAATGTGGAACATATGATGACTTCCCTAAACACCAGCCCACCATACTATCTCCACAATACAAGCCTAGTTAGGGGGGAGCTGAAACGGGGGTAGCATAAAGGGTGGTTTCGGGAACCTACGAATTTAATGTACGCCTTTAGAGCTGATGCACAATCCGCGGGGGTGCCCTGGTGTAGGGTTGAGGGTTTAGGGGGTCCTTTACCTTACCTAAACGGAAAGTGTCGGTAGCCCGATGTTTGTTGTTGAAGGGGATGGGGGCTTGATTATGGGGCGGAAGGACATTGTAGGAAATGCTGGCATGAGCAGAGCATCATGTTGGTACGATTGCTTACTTGTGCTTAAGGAGGACTGGGGTAGTGAATGCCCCAAACTACCCTAGACCGTTAGCCCCTAAACCCCTAAATCCTAACTTGCAGACGCTATATAGCAATATATCACCAAACCCTAAACCATGACACCCTAAACCACCAACTCAGTGGGAAACCCAAAAAAAGAAAGCTCAGATGTTGTGACATTCGGCCGAGTTCTTTGCGGCATGCAGATAATGGATCCACCCAAACCCGCTTAGAGTTTAGGCTCTAGCGCTTTAGCTTCAGGTTTTGGAGTTTGATTTTGAGCGGTTTTCGGACCCCTCTCAGGCAAACTCAGCCCTCGGAAACTCAATCTCCCTTGCAGAAGACCTTCTCAGATTACTATTCGTATTTCTATTGCCATCGCCATTACTACTGCTCTTACATGTACAATTCCTCTTACTGTACCCACCGCAGGTCTGTTGGAGGAAAGAATGAAGCCAGCCCTGCTCCCTACACCCTAACCCTTACACCCTAACCCCTAACCCCTAAACCCGATATTTTGTGATTCTGTGACTCTTGGACTTCAAAATGAGCCTCGCTTGGCAGTACTTGAAGGTTCAGGGGACTTAGTAACCACTTATAATTGGGCTTATAGCCCTACTTCTACTTGGGATCTTTACCTATACCTTACAGCTGGCGCCCTACGCCCTAAGCGTTGAATAGAAAAGCCTAAAACCTGGATCCTGAGCCCGAATGAGCCGTAGTCTAAACTCCTACTCCTAGCATCCCCCTTCATAACCCCTATAGCAGTCCACTATATAATCCCTGATATCCCACCCTTTAAGGAGTCTAGATTAGGGCCCTAGACCCTAAACCGCAAAACCTCAACCGCGTCATCCTGATCTAGTCAGGTCTCGCTGCCCCACAGCTAAGCTGTTCGGGTGAAACGAAGCCCGAGTCGCTGGCGCGGTTCTCAAGCGAGACGTGCCCTAAACCTGAAACCCTAAAAGCCCTAAACATCAAACCCTAAAAGCACTAAACCTTAAACCCTGAAGCCCTAAACCTCAAACCCTAAAAACCCTAAACCTGAAAATTTTGAGTTCTAACCCAGGGTTCCTTTTGTTGGGCTTCCAGCTTGAAGGTTCAGGGCAATTACCCTAAGGGTCCAAGGAACTAAATAATAGGGTTTTAGGGCCCAAATACTATAATATTAGTGGTATCCTATTATTTGGGTCCTGGGACCCTTGGGGTTAGTGAGTAGGTAAGAATTGGGGGGTATACGTCCCCGACTGGAAGTTCCCAGAGCCTCTGGATGCGTTAGGGTTTAGGGTTTAGCTTGTTCTGTTAGGGTTTAGGGTTTAGGGCTTAGGGTTCAGGGTTTAGGGCTTAGGGTTTAGCTTGAGAACAGGGATCTTCGTTGTTGCACAAACTCACCTACAACTTGAGGACAAGGGTCGCCAAGGTATGGCAAAGGCATGCAATCTTGCATGGTGTCAGCTGAGAAAAAGTAATCCTCACCCGGAGGCTCCTAGGACAACAATCTCCTCCCAATACTTGGAGTGTCAGGTGGACTTAGTCAGTAGGTTAATAATAGGGATAATTAAGGTTACTATGTGGGCTATAGGGGTTATTAACCTACTTACTAAGTCCCCCTGACCCTCCAAGTAACATTAAACCCCCGCCCCTTATATTAGATACTCCCATTGTTGTATATCATACTATGATGGGAGTATTCAATATTGGGGGGGGGGGGGGTTAATATTAGCTGGCGGGGATTAATAGGCTGTCTGTGATAAAATTTGGCTTTTGGACCCTAAGGTTTAGGATGCTACTAAAAGTTTCCAGCAGCTTTAAAACCTACATACTTTTGCATATCTGAGATGAACATTTGCCAAGAAACTTCCTAAGGTCCCTAATGTAGACCCCTGATTCATAAACCCCTTCCCCTTGCTAGGGACTATAATAGGGACCCTAATATTAAGGCCCATTAAAGGAGGGACCCTAAACCCTAAACCCTTATTGATCACGGGGTCTATATCAAGACCCTCAAGTTAGACCCTCGCAAGGACAGTTGCTGCAAGGGTAATATAACTACTCTTCTAGATGTTTTATAACTGCTATTGTAGGGATCCACGCCCCAACTCCCCTTAAGCTGCAGTAAGTAGAGCAACCCCTCATAACAAGGACCCCATGGCCATGTGATAGTCGTGGAGGCGTCTAAACCCGGATGGTTTCTGGCATGCTTCCACACCACACAGTGGGTAAACAAAATGGTTGAAACAATCATAACTTGAAGCCTGAAGGCTGGGGTTTTGCTGAGGTTCATGGGCAGTTAAACCCTAGGGATCCAAGTATACAAATAATAGCTACATTGGGCCCTAAAGTCTGTGAATAATACCAACATTGGGCTACTTGGATCCCTAGGGAAACATAGGAAAGAATGATCGGCTGCTTGTAAGTTTGACCGTCCTTGATGTACTTACACCCCTACTTCCAACTACCTCCATGTAGGGTTTGTCCTTTATCCTGGCTTACTTGCCCCGCTTCCTGCGGCAAAACCTTCTCCAGCGGCCCTTAACCCTAAAACCTAAACCCAGGCAGTCCGAGAAGTAGATTTTGTCCACGCGGTCCTAAAACCCCAGAATCTAGCACCCTGACGCCCTCAAGCCCTTCAAACCTTGAGGCCCAAAACCCCCAAACCCTAACAAGCCTTAAGCCCTTAAACACAGCACCCTACAGCCGTAGAACTCTGACCCCCACGCCGCAAAAACCCTACAACCCTAAACCCCTGAAATCCATGAGGGCTGTGATCCCCTAAGCCTTAAACCCTAACCCCTAATTGCTGGAACCTAAACCCTGAACCCTAAACCTTAAAACCTCAACCCTAACCCTGAAGGCAGGTTGAGAACGGCGCACGCTCGTGTTGGCGGCAAGGTTTGGGTGGGTGTTCGAGAAGTAGGCCCCCCCCTCTGGAAGTGAAATAGGGATTATATAGCGACCAAACCCTTAACCTAATCTTGCGGCTGAGTTTCCCGGCCCTCCCCCAAAAGTAGCAAGTAGGACTATGTATACCCAAAAGGTTCAAGATCACCTACTGATGTACTATCCTTGACCCCACATGTTCTGAATACTTGCCAAGACTACACCCTCAAAACCATGTCGAACTATGATCTCCGCATACATACCTATATAGATATACACAACAAAACAAAATCTTAACCCCAAAATCCTACAACCTAAAACCAAATCTTCTAAACCCTAAATTAAACTTGTAAACCCTAACCTCTATTCCATGAAACGGCCAACCAAGTTCTTAAGCTTCTGCACCCCAAACCGTGGTAGCGCTCAGTCGTTGGACTGGGAACCAAACAGGAGAAGCTTTACAGACCTGCCAGGACGGGGTGAGAATGTGGGTTTTGGTTTACTTGGAGGTCCGTTGTATTAATAACCTACTTAGTAATTGTAGTTATAACCTAAGTAAAAGTCCCATAACTACAGTTATCCTAGATATGATTGGGTTATAACTACAGTTACCGAGTACGTTATAAGTACAATGGACCTCCAAGTAGGGTTTAGGATTTAGGGCTTACCCTAAGGGTCCAAGTACCAAATACTCATATACTTACCCAAAACCTGTAGTATACTTTCTATCACCCAAAACCCAAGTACCTAATTATTGGGTACATGGACCCTTTGGCTTAGGGGCTATGGCTTCAAGTTTAGGTTTGGGGGTTTTGGGATCTAGGGTTTCAGGCTCAGGGGGCGGGGCTTAGGGCTTAAGGTTCCGGGTGCCCTGAAAAAGGGGGTAGGGTATAGATTAGGAGGACCCCCCACCCTGTAATAGTGGTATAATAGGCATGTAAGAGGACCCTAATACAATCCTTACTCTTCCTTATCGCCACTATTACTGGGTGGGGGGTCCACCTACGGTATAGACATGTAGGAACTGGCTTTTCCAAAGAGCCAGAGGGATGGCCCTCAACCCTCAACCCTAAGCCCTAAACCCTTAAACCCTGAACCCTTAAACCCTAAACTCCTGTTTGTGGATTAAGGTCCTTACCCAGCAACTTGACTCTGGGAAAACCATCTTAATCCAAATTTTTGGGGTTGAGGTTTTCGGGTTTAGGGTTCAAATTGTGTAACTAGTCAGGGTACAAAAATGCACAAACGTTCGAGGCCCACTCGATGCTTTCCTTGCATGACCACAGAAGCCCGAATCCAGAGTCTGAAAACCCTACTCCCAACCCTCAACCCTAAACTCTAAAGGGACCCTACTGGGAACCCCAAATAGGGAACCCCAAGAATATAGCAGGAATATAATGGAATATAAGGACCCTGGTAGGTATATTCCTATTATATACCTACTATATTCTTGGGGTTCCCGGTTTGGGGTTCCCAG
>CAJNIZ010013780.1:211131-221760 GCA_905231905.1 Symbiodinium pilosum
CGCCCTCCCGGGTGAAAATTACTAGCCGCAGTATGGAGCCCGAAAAAGGTAACGTAATTTGACAGCAGACCAAATTCTAAAGATTGTCATTGCTCATGCGATTGTTTGAGGACAAGGACCCGATAGTGCGCTCGCAAACACTAGCCTGATCAAACAAAACACCTCCAACGATGCCAAACAATTTCGCGACGCGCTCGCCAACGTAAGGGTGCCGCCTTGCAGGTCACTCCCATAAAGAATCTCAGATTTGAGGGGGATATACAGTGACCGCTTTTGGGCGAAATACTGTGAAACTTAGAAGCACTAAGCCTTAAACCTAAAACCGAGCTAAAACCAAGACGCTGAAGCGCTAAACCCTATACCCTGATGACCTAAGCCCGAAAACCCTGAACCCTAAACTCTAAACCCCAAAACATATGTCTGCAGTATCCAGCAACCGAGAACCCTCAGCTGCCAGGCGCACAGATTCTCCTGCGCCTGAGTAGAAGCAACTAAACAGCTCAGAGTTCGTCCAAAAATTAGGGCTTGGGATTCGGATTCGGGTCCAGGATAGTTTAGAGGCCTCAATCGCTAGAGTAGTGGAAGACCAAATGGAGAAGAACATGAAAAACACATGAAAACCGGTCGTATAAGGGTAGTATGTAGCACCAAGACAAGTCAGAATAAACCTTCTGGGTCCATGATGCAAAATGGTCTTTGAGGAATGTTAAGGGATAACTATGATAACGAGTCGATCTTGTACATTAGTTTCTGAGTTCTGGAGGCCTTCAATGTTTGCAAAATGCTTCATGTTGTAGGGCCCCTTGACGCAAAAAAACATACCCCCAATTGACATGGACGCCTTAACGGGGCTGTATAAAGACACAGGTCTTTTCAACATGCACCTAAAGGAGCTTCCATGTTAGTTTGGAGGAAAGTAAACCTGGGCAACCCTTAAATCCTATAGACCATATACCCCTTTGTACATTCAACTTCGCACACCACAGAGGAAACAGAACAAAATTGCCATCGATCCTGCCACACTGATACGTAGGTTCTACTTGGAGGTTCACGGGCAGTTCCACGTGGGCTTACAGATTTAGATTGGCCTGTAGTCTTACTTATGGAAAGTACATATACAGAACCCTAAACCCTAAACCCTGAACCCTAAACCCTACATACACAAGTAAACAGCCAAAAATCAGCTCCTCCTCTGTTCAGGGCTTAAGGGTTTCAGGGTTTAGGGTTTCAGGGTTTAGGGTTTAGGGTTCAGGGTCCAAGAAAAAATGCCCCCAAGCCCCAAACGCTGAACCCGAATCCTTCCGTCTCAAGAGCCTCAGCCCCCTAACATGCAACAGACCCTAAACCCTAAATAGGGTTTTGGGTTTATAGGGTTTAGGATTTAAGGTTTAAAGGTTTAGGATTTAGGGTTTAGGATTTAGTGTTCAGAGTTTAGGGAACCCAACACCTAGGGTTCACCATCAATACAGGCACCATTACAGTATCCCTTGCGCGGGAATCTCCCGCACTGTATAGGTTTTAGGGTTTTGTAACCAGCGAACTTGAGACCCCCACCACCGGCAGAAGCAGTGCAGGGTTTGTAAACAGTCTCCTATACACCAGATCGAGCCAGGAAAAGTTGCTTGCACGAACCTCTTAAAAACACTTTAAAATGTGTTTAATAAAAACCTATACGATTTTCATAAGATCTAATTGAAATCAAGGTTCCTCAAGTAGGCGGCGTTTACTAAAAAACCAGACGGCGCTAACTAATCTACGAATTCAGAGGTACCTCAATAAAAAGCCTGGGCATCACCCCAAAAAACTTGAGCAACGTTTTAAAATCCTAGGGACGGGACCGATGTGGGAGGTACACGTTGGCTTGTTTAGGGCTTGTTACGCTGAAGTGCATTCCGTCAAGGGGGCTTTAAGCTCTAAGCCCTAAACATTTCGGGCGATGTGCGGGAAACATGCTACCTGGCGCTCGCGCCGTCTGCTGACATGGGTGTTACTCCAAGTACTTACCCCGAAATCATGTCGGATAAGGATCTCTATAAACCCTTGTATACGGTTTCGAGTTTAGAGTGTAAGGTATCTAGGGCACCGAAGAAAACTCTGCAATTTGCGAGATCCGAAAGCACTAACTGCTGAATCCTGCATGACCCTAGATGCTTCAGGTCCTAAGATCTCTCATATTCCATTCCACTGAGGTCACGCAGGCTACAACTTCTGTGCTGCTGTACAGGAACTTAATTTACATTTCCATAATATGGGTATATAGTAGATAATAAGCGTTTCCTTATTGTTGTCATTTAATTTTAAGTTCCCTAGCAACAACCCAAAGTTTTGGACGAAAAGGATTGTATTCATACGTCTCAGGCCCTATAGGGACTGTCGTGACCTCACAGCAGAGCCTTTGAAGCATCAACAACTCTGGCTTCCCAAATCTAGGATTCCGTTTTTGGGCGGGGGTACCTAAAAAATGTATTATTGTATTTTGGGGGCCTATACAAAACCCTAAACCCTAACTGGGGGACTTTTTTGGGGGAAAGCTACCTTCTGAACTCTCTTTCATAACTTAGCCCACATTCCCCTAGGAAGAAATAAGGATCCTTTTTATATAAATACAGGGAATCCCATACCCCCAAAAAGTATAAAGGATCCCTAACATTGATCCAGATAAACCCTTAACGCTTCTTCGGTGGCGCCTTGTGCGCCTCCTCTAAGATGCGGATCCCTCCAGAAAAGCGCGCCTGAACAAAGGTTTAGGGTTTAGGGTTTAGGGTTTGGGTTTAGGGTTTAGGGTAACGACCCAAATAATAGGGTTTTAGGGCCCAAATACTATACAATTAATGGTATTTGGGCCCTAAAACCCTGTTATTTGGGTCCTTGGACCTTAGGGAAAGATTTGAGCTGGGCTTGTTTTGGTTTACCCTTTAGGGTGTGGAATTTGTTTTTGTTTCCCTAAGGGTCCACGTGCCCAATAAACATATGCTTCCACAAAACCTGTACTACAATTACTATAACCCAAGTCCTAAGTACCTAATTATTGGGTACCTGGCCCCTTACGATTTATGGTTTAGAGACAGGGCTTGGGATCTTGGATATGGAGTTTAGGGTTTGGGCTGTGGGGTGTTGCTTATAGCTGGGTTTCTCGGCTCAGGGCTTGTGATCTTGAGGTGCTCGATTCAGGCAGATTGGGCCAAAGGTCACCATCATCCCCAATACATACGGGGGGCCAACAATCGGAAACCCAACATAAAAGACGATATGCTATAGTTCTCATTACAGGAATCCGGGACTCGCAATTTCCGGAAAACCCGATGTAGGTCTACGGCTGTCGTCATTGTCATCTTTTGAAGTTTCAAAACAGAGGGTCCTCCCTATGTACACTGATTACATCTAATCCTTAGTACGAAGACCCCCTACAAGGACCCTTGATTTTGGAAGGCAGCACGTAAAACAAAGGCCTACATGCTGTGGTTCAAGGTTTGAGGTTCATGACGGCTTAACTCTGAACCTCGAGTCCATTATCCTTAAGGCCTCAATCCTGGGATTGAGGCTCCGGGCAGGGCCTCGGATGTAAGACTGTATATGAGCTAGAGTCTAAACAGCGAGCATCCCCTTGCCACTTGTTTTGGTAATAGCGGCTTCATGAGGCGCGGGACAGGTTGAACATAACATCCCCACAATCACGTTGTTTGTGACGCCCATAAAAAAAGGCTTTTTAAGGCGGTCTAGATTGAGGGATTCAAGGTTTAAGTTTTACGGCCGATGGTTACACATAGAAACCTTGCCAATGGTCTTTAGCGCGAATATTGTCAGGACCCGCGGAGGCAGCATGAGGCATGCAAAACGCCTTAAAAATGCAAACGGCTGCAAGCTGTCAACGCCGGGGTCTGCGAAGGTTGGCAGTAATAGCCATATGGGGTACCAGGCGGGCCACAACACGAGGAGAAACAAGGAGCTTTTGCTGATGACCGACCATGGAGATCCACATAAAGAACCCCCACCGCAAAGGTTTCTCACCCACCGCGCATTGACAGCGGCAAGCAGACAGGAGGGCTAAATTGCTACGCAAAGAGGGAGCTGGAAATGCGAAAGATCTCACCAACCCCTGTGTTGAGCGGGCATCATAAAAGTCATTACAACACCCCACCCTTCAGGAGATCCCCCACCCCTAAGGCCTTAATGACACCCCAGCCTCCCAGTCCGGCTGTCGCTTGTGGCTGGGCGTCAAAAGGGGGTAGTAACACTCCTCCTAATGACCTCGTGTCGAGCGGGCATGCCCTGCAAGTCAGAAGGGGGGACAACACCCGTGCTGCCCACAGGGGCGGGAAGGCTCACCCCCGGCCACGCGCATGCTGTATACCAGCCTTATATAAAACCACGCTAAACACATCTTCCGCCATGAACCCCTACGCCGGTGCAGCCCCGACTTCTGCCATTTTGGATATGACGGGTTCCCTCAGGCCAATCCGCACAGTTGGGTTATAATCTATAGGTTATAATCAAACCCTCCCCGGCAGTATGATGCATGGCCTAAAGCGGTTACCCGACCCCCAAATCTGTGTTGTGACTTTTCAAACACTTCCCAAAACAACTTTGCAATGTAAGCCACCCCTACTGTGTTGGCTTGCGAATTTTTTCCAACAAATATTTCTAACGCCAGTTGTTAAGACTCACACAGGCCCGTAATGTGGCTTTAAAAGACAGTTCGCAATTTCTTAGGCTCTTGAAGGAAGCTAGCTTGCGCTGTTCTCATGGCACTGTCACCCGTGTGTGTAGCACGTCACCTCGCCGCGATTCCACTCGCAGATTTGCGACAACTGCAAATGCCAGTGCAGCATAGTATTAATTCCGAAATCACAAAAGGACGTACGTGACTCAGCGAGGAGGTTAAGACCCAGGAACCCAATGACTGTGAGCCGTGGGCCTCCAAAACCGCGCAAGCCCAAAGACAACAAACTCCAAACAATGAAAACCCTCAACCCTAATCATAACCCGGGACCTAAAAAAGCTAGACAACTTACCAGAGTGACTCTAAGGAGCTCAGCTACTATAGGGGCCTAGATAACTCCCAATATGATGTTAAGGTCCATTGGAGGCACCCCATACCACGGTTGTACAAGGAATTTAGGACTACAATATTGGAACAGGGTTTAGGGTTTACCGGAAATCCTGAAACCCTAGACTCCATGCAGATATGCCGTATAACCCTCTCGGTCTCGGTAACTCTTCAAGCGTCTACAGCATGCACACCTTCATCTTACTAATTTTACGGGGGAGCGGGGAGGGAACCTAGGAAGAGAGGTGCAGGTAGAAGATTTCAGGGCTTGAGGATTTCAGGGTTTAGGGTTCAGGGGTGATGTGTGTATTTGTTGGGATCCACTCCTCCACTCCCCTTTAGGCGCGACTAAGTCGCAGGTCACAGGGTGGTCCTTACCTCCCCTCGGTAGCAAGCCCTGCTAGTGAAGAAAATGGCCTCGTGAAGACTCTCAGTAGGAAAACCAAGTTATCCCAGGTTATAACTGGCATAGTGTCTAGGGTAATGTCCCGATGTCCCCCCATTGTTTCTCTATAGGTACTGTAACACTAGTAAATCGCATTTTCGTGTGTTTGAACCAAGTAAGATTACATTCTCAATATAGATACTTTAAACGAAAGGAGGGCATGATCTTCTTATCTTGAGGCTATAGTACCCCGGCATAAAATACCACTCTAGTGTGCCGCAAGATTCCTACCTAGTGAGGACCCAAGTTCTGCCCACGGAAGGACTGTGAAGGTGCAAGAACCGCATGATTGCAGGGACTAAGGGGATTGAGGTCCAAGATTCATCCCTTCCCCTGTAAAGTGTTCATTATCGGGGAATGGGCAGGGTTCAGGATTAGGGATGGGGATTCATTCTATCATTGGTATTACATTGGCCGCTACTGTGGGACAATCAGATATTGAACCCCCGAATGATAGAAAGTCTCGACGAGCTTATGACGGGGCGACAAGTGTCATGATTTGGGGAAGCCAGCAGGACCATTCCCAAGACTGATGCAGGCATGTCTTTATCACATGAGGTGCCTTTCAGACCCTACGTTCAGGGTCTGGCAGGGGTCTTCGTGCATGCAACACGAAAACAGCAAAACAGCTAACCCATCTATCTCCGTTGTCAACCTCCTTACCAAGTCCTCCCATTAGAACATGTCAAAAATTACAAAAGGATCATGGCACTGTATAGGGCTCGTTTGGCTAGCCAGAAAACCAGAAATGCTAATACGTGTCCTCCCAAAACAACCACTTCCTAGTCAAGAACCCTAAGCCCTAAACCCGAAACCCTATAGTCCCCCTTAGGTAGATAGAATATGGAATATATGGGACTCTTATTATAATATACCCAAAGCCATATTCTGTCTACTTCAGGGGGACTACAAACCCAACACCTGAAACAAACATCTGCAAATAGGGGTTGTCTGGGAACACGTACTTTTTTTGGACGATTGGGCGGCAATGAGCAGCATCCAGGCCGAGGTCACACGAGATCTTCATAGCTTGCCCCTAGACCCTGAACCTTCAACCCTAAACCCTGAAACCCTAAACCCTGAACCCTTAACCCCTAAACCCCTACACCCTAAACCGAATGAACCTCCAAGGAATGGACAATTTGAAGGTTACTCAAATCAGGAGGTCCTAGGAACCTGGGGATGTATCAGGGTTTAGGGTTTAGGGTTGGGAGTTTAGGGTTTAAGGTTTGGGGCTTTGGGATTTGGAGCTTAGAGTTTAGGATTTGGGGTGTAGGGTTTGGAGCTTTGAGTTTAGGATTTGGGGTTCAGAGCTTAGTGGGCTGTATCAGGGTGATACAAAGTTCGAAGATGTCCCGATACCCTTTAATCTAGGGCAGGTGCCATAGATGATGTTGGGAACTATTATGATGTGAGGCACATTCCTTAACAAGGCCTAAGCACTGAAAGCCTAAACTCTATCTCGTATTTGCCTCCGTGGGTTTATGCGCACCCACGCCCATCACCCAGGACCCCTACAACCCTAAACCTCTAAAACTACAAGCGGTGAACCCCCACACCTCTGCACCCCACATTATGTTATATCACACTTGTAAGCTCTGTATATAAGCTCATAAAAAGATAACCCCTCAAAGCCCTAAACCCTAATCCTTAACCCCTGAACCCTAAACCCTAGACCCTAAACCCCAGACCCTAAACCCTAGACCCTACACTCCAAACCCTAAACAGTCAACCACAACACCACCTGGCGTACGATGGGAGCGCGCAGAGGCTTCAGCGAGGCACGCAGCACGGTGAGCATGGCCTCAGAAAAATCCACGCGGCTTAGGGTTTAGGGTTTGAGGCCTCAAGATAATTGCCCCACCTAAGGGGTTACAATAGCGGTCCCCCCAGAGATACCCCGCCGGGTTTAAGGAGCCAATAAGGACTATATAGGGCTTAATAAGGCCTAATAGGATTCTAAATCTGGGGGGCGTCCCTTTGAAGGCGTACTATTACTGTTACAATCCCTTACCACCACATATCTACTGTTATGTGCTATATGACTATAGGGGGTGTACTTATCAAGGGGGGGGGGTGTTTAAGAGGGTTCAATGGGTTCAGGTTTGGAGCTTAGGATGTATAGGCTTTGGGGCTATCCTTTACTCAGTGACGACTACTTATTGGGCTTCTAAACCTACTTAGAATAACATAGATACTTCAAATTCAGGCTATCATAAAAAATCATCCTGTCCCTCTAATATTAAAGGTCGCCTCCCCCTCCCCTAATGTATATACTCCGACCTGTATTCGATATCAGGGGGCGGGTTTATCGTACGCTCCGAACATTAGGGGGGTATATAATGGTGTCCTGTTGTATTCGATATCAGGGGGGCGGGTTTATCGTACGCTCCGAACATTAGGGGGGTATATAATGGTGTCCTGTTGGAGTCGGATTCAAATCGTATAAATTTCGCTTAAATCTTAGAAGGGGCTACTTCAAACTTGGGCCTAATTAGGGACTATTTCAAATTAGGGCCGTATTGAAGATTATTTCAAACCCCATACCAGAAACCCCTAAACCCGGAACCCGCCACTGAAACCGAACTCTGCACCCATGAGCCCTAAACCCTAAACTCTGAACCCATCAGCCCTTAGCCCTAAACCCCGAAACCCTAAAGACCTAAACCTGTAAACCCCAAGCGAGGGTCCAGGGACCCAAATAATAGGGCTTTGGGGCCCAAATACCGTTAATAGTACAGTATTTGGGCCCTAAAACCCTATTATTTGGGTCCTTGGACCCTAAACCCTAAACCCGATACATCCCCCTATAACCCCTTTAAAGGGACCCTACTAATTATTTGGGTCCTTGGACCCTCTAGGCTGCAGCTCTGGGCCCGGAGCTGGCTTCACAAAAGCGCAAAGGGCAGAACCAAACGCTTCAAATCACACACGTCTTGAGCCGCGCGGTTTGGGTTTCAGGTGTTTAGGGTTTAGGATTTCGGGTTTAGGGGCCTGGGGTTTAGAAACTTAGGGTTTAGGGTTTAAAGGTTTAGGGAAGCAGTCAATTTCAGGATCTGTTTTTGGCTAGGTGGGCAGTTAATGTAGGAAATGCTGGTGTGATCGAAGATCGATAGCAGTAATGAAAAGGTACTACTGAAAGGTTCATGGAACTTACCAAGTACCTACAACTGGGCTTCTCAATCTACTTATAGTCCCTAAAGGGCCTCATGCAAGTTCCGCCAATTGTAAGTAAGGTTGCAAAACCAATTCGGAAGTAGTAACTAAGTCCCGTGAGCTTCCGAGTATACGACAGTACTTGGCTATGACTTGGGCATTTCCTGCCTAGGTGTTTTGGTGCTTACTGCCAGCATCGCCACATTAACTCCGCGCACGCCGCCCTAAACCCTAAACTCCAAATCCTAAACCCTAAACCCTAAACCCTCCCAATTCAGCACACAGTTCAGACGTAAGGCTTCAGGCAACTTAGGGCGGCCTCCAAGGCTCACCAAATTCATTCTTGGTCAGCGGTTTTAGCCCTAAACCCTAAAGCCTAGGTTCTAAACCCTAAACCCTAAACCCTAAAACCTAGAGTCCCTAATATACAACCCAAGATACCCTACGCCCTTTTCTGGAATCCTTGAGGTTGGGGTTCCAGGTTCTAGGCCCGAAACTTAGGGTGCAGGGTTTAGCGATTCGGGTTCCGGGTTTATGGAATCGAGCCTCGAGCCTGCACCCCACACGCTAAATCAGGGTTTAGGGTTTAGGGTTTAGGGTTTAGGGTTTAGGGAGGATCAAAAGACTTGGAAGTTCCAAGCTTAGGAACTATGGGCCTGTATGATGTAGGCCCTTCCTAAGCCTCTTTGGGAGACTTTTCAGGGGGCAACTACAATCCCTAAACCCAAAGCTCTGTCCCTAAACCCTAAACTTAAACCCTAAGGCTAAGAGTTCACACTCTTGGGTTTGCTGCGATTTGCGGAGATTAGCTTAGAGGTTCAAGGTGTAAGATGTGTCCTCAAGTTCCCACCCAGTACCCGTGGGCTGGGTTCTAGTGTAACTGCACAAGGAGTACATTGGAACACCATTCAGAATTCAAAGTCCTCTGACCCTAAACCCTAAACCCAAACTCTAAGAGGCTTGCAACAGCGGAGAATATCTGAGTGTACAGGTTTCCTACAGGTTTAGGGTTTAGGGGGTAACATGAACAAGTACCCCAAACAGGTTAATGACTGTAGCCTAAACCAGGAATCCATATGACAAGCCATAGGAAAAAACATCCCGACACCCCACATTACCCTGCGTCCATGTCGTAATACATTGCCTTGTCGAATAGATCCTATAGTATTCTTTTGGGAGCACGACGCACATTTCTGCAGCGAACGCAGCTGCCTGAACTCTCCTCCCTCATGTAAGCCAGGGTCAGCATCACACAGTCTAGGCCATAGCAGATGGGCCCATTACTTGGATGCGGGTGTTGGTGTATCGCATGGCTTAAGGATCCTGGGGAAAGGAGAGTGTGGTAATCTAAGATTTCAGGCTTCTACTCTCCAGAGCTCTCATATTATACATCTATTACATAATGAGCCCAGTGGTCATGTCATCTTTCTTCTCCATTATTTGTTTAATCTTACACAAAAAACTAGATAGTAGCGTCCATCTCTTTCTCCGTTTTCTGTACCATTTGATTTTCCATGAACGTGAATGATACCTGTATACCCTATATCCTGAGTCCTAAACCCATGACCCATTCAATGAAACCTAAGGCTTCCATTTCATGTTCCGTTGCCTTCGTCCTTTGAGCTATAGTCTACACTCCTAGTATCCCCCTGAAAGCCCTATAATACTCCCCTAAACCATCCCTCATATAACCCCCTCCAAGGAGTTTAGATGGTAGCTCATAGTTCTCCATTATCTCAGAAGAAACTTGAGGTCCACGCTGCAACCTCCTTTAGAGTACTTTAGAGTTTACCTGAACCTACCAAAACCTACTTTTTTGTAGGGTCCCATGCTAAACTCTAGTATACTGGTAGAATCTAGAGGGAACCTACAAAACAGCAGGTTTTGGTAGGTTAAGGTAGGGTTTGGGCTTACGACTATAATTTAAAACCTCATTATAAGCGATTCCAAGTCAGCTGAGCCGAAAAAAATACCCCGTTCA
>CAJNIZ010013781.1:0-12001 GCA_905231905.1 Symbiodinium pilosum
TTGTTGCGCCTATCTATTGGTCTCGTGCCAGCCGCTGAAAACCCTCAAGGTTTCGCGTTTAGGCTTTCGTGCTTTCTCCGCCACTGGGTCGGCGGACTGAGCCGGAGGCTCTTAAGTTTTGGGTTTGAGGGTTTAGGGCTTCAGGTTGTAGGGTTTAGGGTTTTATGTGGCTTCATGAATCTGATCTTTTTCGTAATGTCCTTCGGCATAGGGATTACGAAAGATCGGAGGCTCTGAGTGCTGCTAATTACTCTAGTAGCCATACTCTACAAAATTCAGCCTGTGTTGCGTCAATAATTACGATCTACCACAAAAGACCCAAAGCTACCGTCCAAACAGGATTTGATGATGCCATGGGGGACGCGGCCTAGCTATATCTCATATTATCAGGGGTTCCCTGAGGGCTTAGGGTTCCTAATTCCTGAGGATCAAATCAAAAGGTCCTGCTTCGAGGCTGAGGCTTTAGGGCTTAGGGTTTGGGTTTCAAGGCTTTGTGTTCAGCTATGTCCCAAGACAAAACTGCTGAAGGTTCCGCTTCCAGGCCCAAGCATACCGGGATTTGCATTTCTCCAAAAAGGAGCCCTTGGCTTCAAACATCAAACCTTCAAAAACCCTGACAAGTCCCCTTGAGGGTCCAAGGATCCAAATAAGAGGGCTTTGCGGTCTAATTACTACAAAGTTCTTGGTATTCGGGCCCTAAAACCCCTACTATTTGGGTCCTTGGACCCTTAGGGTCCTCAACAACCGTAAACCCTAAACTCTTAACCCTAAAGCGGAGTCCCAGCCCCAGACCCGAGAGCTCCTAGTTAGGGCAACGAGGAACTGGCCAAGGTATATAGTCCCCCTTAAGTCGATAGAACATGCCTTTGGGTATATTGTAATAAGATCCCCATGTACCCGCATTCTATCTACTTAATGGGGACTGTAATGTAAAGCCTGATGTGTTTCCCTTGTTATTCCCCTATCGCCCCTATATACTCGAATACAGCATACACTAAACCCTACACCATACATACCCGAAACTCTCGCTCAGGCCATTTGGCATGGAAACACTTGCCGTTCCTAGACCCTAAACCCTCCAAAAAACTGAGCCCTAAACCCTGAAGCCCTAAACCCTAAAACCCTAAACCCTATTCAGGCTTCTACCCTCGAACCCTGAATTCCAAATCCTGAAGCCTGAGCTACAGAGGATGGAGGAAATCACGCACCACTTAAGATCCCCAATTCGCAGGGCGTTTAGGGTTTAGGGCTTACTATCCCTAAAACCTAAACCCTGAACCCCTAAACCCGTAACCCTAAACCCTTAACCCTAAACCCTAACCCCATGAGTTGAATAGGGCGGTGCCAGATTTCCTCCATCCACAGTGGCTCTTCCGGCTTCTGGAAGACGGCAGCCCAGTCACCATACAAGAAGGATAGCAGTGCCTGGCACGCAGGATATGTAGGGTTTAGGGTTTAGGGTTTCAAGGGTTTGATTTTTACCCCCTTAAGTAGATAGAATACGGGGTATATGGGGATCTTATTATGATATAGCCAGAGCCATATTCTATCTACTTAAGGGGGACTATGTTTAGGGTTTACGGTTTGGGGTTTTGGCGCTTCGCCTCACACGTCATGTTCGTAGTGTATGTTGCCGCGGTATGTGGGGAAGGGTTTTCCCTACGGTTCAAAATAGCCCAATGTAGGTAATAGTTACAGTCTTTAGGCCCAAACTAGGTATTACTTGTATTCTTGGAACCCTAGATTTTGCTACGTGTGAGAATAAGGAAACTAATCTCTGGATTAGCCACGCCTGGGCCTTTATGGGGTTTAGGGTTTAGAGGCCCAGGCTTATGGACGGACGCCAGCGTAGAGCTTCTGCAAGTACTGCAAACCAAATCGCAGGATGGCTTGAGACCCACGAGATATATCAAACGAGTCACGAACTGCTTGTTCTTACTTAGCAAGGCCCTCCATGCCGACGATGATATCACAATGCAAGTGCTGAAAATACAGCAAGAATTCCACTATAATTACACTACAACCTCTGCACGGGGGCTGGGTGTCCGGGACCTTACAAAGTTCAAGGCTTAGGCTTGCGGCTCAGAGTCTTGGACATACGGTTTGTGCGTGCGGCCGGAAGAGAATAGAAGCCCGAAGCACCTAGATACTAAACTACGTGGCACTTAGGACCCCTACTAAGGGCCAACCCTTAGGTAACTAAAGTAGAAAATAAGGGAATTCCAAAGAGTTATGGGTTTAAGGTCCAGGCCAAGTCCGAAGGAGTAAAGCACTCTCGTAACATCCAAGTGTTTGCACGCCCCCACGTTCCCACCACCCTTTCAAGTTCCAGTAAGATCAAGGCGAAGCTTGCACCGCCCTCCGGAACCCTGTCACTCACCTGGACCAGTTAAGGGTTTAGGGTGACCCTGAACCCTTAACCCTGGGTTTCGGGGTTTAAGGTTTAGGGTTCAAGCCTCGATACTACTGAGGTTTACTCTCCCCCAAGATTACTCATAGACTTACTGTATTGGGTTTCGAGTGCAAAATATCTGGCTTTTGGTTTGCTAGGAATGAAGGAATGGATCCCTTTTTCATTCCTTCGTTCCCAGCTCACCAAAGGCCACATATTCCTATGCAATTCGCAATTGCAATTCGCAATGAGCGCCCCCATAATCCCATTTGAAATCCCATGTATCCCACCCCTAGATTCCCTAAGAGCTGCCCACTTTGAGAAACTCTCATCTGTCTATTAAAAATCTTTCAAGCTCGTCCCAGCAACCATGCCGTCAAGGAAGTAGGGTCGGCTTAGGCTGCAGGGTTTACAACCAATGTAATAAACTTCCTCTGCCGCGGCTTAGGCTTCAGTGTTTACAACAACGTAAATAAACTTCCTCGGCTGCTTCTTTGAAGGGCGTAGATGATGTCTACATAGGCCTCCTTGAAAGGTACCCTTGCTCTAAAGCCTCTACTATGAAAAACACTGTTAAGGGTGGCTTTGTGATGTGAGCGGCGCCTTGATGTTACCGGCATCTCCCCACATCCTTAGAAGCAATGCCAGAACACCCGCTGGGTTTGTCGATTTCATGCATGCAGGTAAGAGAAAGTCATGCCAGTGGATGTCTAGCCCTAAGGGTCCAAGGACCCAATTAATAGGGTTTTATTGCCCAAATACCATTAACATTACAATGTTTGGGCCCTAAAACCCTACTATTTGGGTCCTTGGACCCTTAGGGATAGTTAAGGGAGTTCTAGGTGAGTGGTGGCAATCTGTCTGGTAACTACCCACCGGGAGGTATCTATGACCCAGGCGTTGGAAAATCAAAGTTGCGGGGGGCCAGGCTCACTTTGAACTTGTTCGGTGGTTCCCCACATGCATCCGACTGATGACGTACATTGAACTCTTCACGAAACCCTGGGGATCTAAGTGTACCACAGGTAATACCCAACCCAAAGTCCATAAACGGTACCTATGTGCATTGGCTGCTTGGATATCTAGGGAAATGTGCAGGTTGCAGGCTCATCTTTGGATTCTGAGCTGCTGCAAATCCTCAAGAGTCCGGGATTCTAGTATGACAGTATGGCACTGGGTTTGAAGCGTCCTGACTCCACCCCCCGCCCCAATAACAAACTCCCGACATATAGTACCATTATGTAATGATTGGGGAGACTATATCAAATGAGGGCGGGATTCATTCTTAGGGGGAGGTGAACAATAACAAGTAACACAACACCTAGACCCTACTTCCTAGACAGCCCTACTTCCTACACGGCCATGAAGCCTAAACCCGAGGCCCTTAACCCTAAACCCCCAAGACCTGAGCCCTAAACCCCTACATAACCCCCCCCCCGCCGCCCCCGCACCATAAGCCCTAAACCATTCTAAATCCTAAGCCCTATATAGCCCTACATCCTAAGCCCTAAACCCAGAACCTTAAACCCGAGGCCGTACATCCAAGCGAGGGTCTCTTTTGAGACGTCGAGGATGCCATCTAGACCGGACTGGCCACCTTGGTTGAACCAAGGTTTACGGTCTAGAGTTTAGGGTCAAGAGTGGGTTTATCGTTTAGGGTATATAATAGAGTTTTGGGTTTAGAGTTAAGGGTTTAGAGTTCGGGGTTTAGAGTTCAGGGTTTAGCGTTTAGGGTTCAGGGCCCTCAACATATGCCCTGAACCCTAGGCTAATATCTGAACCCTGAACTCCAAACCCTACTTGGAGGGTCGGGGGGCCTTAATAAGTAGGTATAGGAGTTATTAACCTACTTACTAAGTCTCCCTGACCCTCAAAGTGGATGCCAAAACCTAAGCCCTAACCTGAAACTTGAAGCTTCTAGTTAGGGAGCACCATAGCGTTTCAAGATGCCTGTACTCGTTACTTGGCACAATACCCCTTATGCTTTTACAGGGAATTCCTGCACTGGAATGGAGACGGTTTAGGGTTGATGGGTGTGATTAAGGCTTAGCGCCCCAAAGGGGTGCCTATATGTGTACTTTCACATGCTATCTGAGATGCATGGACCCTGAGGGAAAGACTGGAAGTGTTGTCGTTGCTCCGACGGCCATACTTAAGAATACGTATACGGACTTGCTCGCTCTGATCTGCGGGAGGACTTTGCACGATTCTTGACTTGGTGCTCTTAAGCAGACACCTTCCGCGCAGGAATAGTGACTATAAGGGAAAATACGGATTTGATACGGGCCCTCTCATATTCCTACTGCAGGGTGGTCCTCCCAATAGTGGTCTCGCCACCGATACAAGGTACTGGAGGCGCCTAAAATAGCCATTGTAGGTGATGCCACGGTCAGTCAGACAGTCAGATACTGCAAAGTACTACCCTAGGGATCCAAATATACGAATATTACCTACATTGGGCCCTAAAGACTTTAAATATGATCTACATTGGGCCATTTGGAACTCTAGTGCACATGCATGAATACAACGACTTTTCTACGCACAGCTACATGCCTGGCTACTGTTGATGAAAGAAGTCTTGCCAACCCTGATCCCTGCTGCTGGCTCTAGAGATTGCAGGGATCCTGCATGATCTTGAAATCTCGAGGTATAAGGCGCTGCGTCAACCCTCCATCAACTCTTGCATATAGGGTTTTACTCGGTGGGGATTGCATGTCCTGGTGCGCGTGGGGAGTTGCCAAAACAAAAGATCCATCCGGATCTCTAAGTCAAGCTCTTCAAATCTTGTGGCGGTCCACGATCACAAGGTACATGAAGTGTGAGGGTCGCCACATGGTGAAAAAATGCAGCCGTAGTCTGAAAAGCATAGCCACGCTTTTGTTTTCGCTTCTGGCATTCTTTCAGTAGTCCTAAGGGATCCAAATTTGCCCAGCACGGGGACACTTTCCGCCTGCTTGTCAAGCGACCTGAAAGTGTTCCAAAAGAGCTGGCTGACAACAATAATGGGTTTAGGGTTTAGGGCTTAGATGGTAATGATCGCAAGAACAACAACACTTGGAACTTGCGGGCCGTCTCTGTGACAGAGTAGAACGTGCTGAAGCTACGGTGACTCAAGTTACGGTGTTGCGGTATCCCACATGCACACTTTTCCTCGCAAACGAAAGTGGCCTAACTCCGATCCCTAACCAATTCATACAAAAATCGTGTGGCTACAGGGTTCATCGAGTACATTTCTGCGAGAGGTATGGCTCTGTCTGGAACAAAACGCTTGGAACCCTTTGACCTCACTACTTGCTGTTTCTTAGGTTGGGAACTGAACGACGGAATGGAACAGAAAACTACCACCCCTAAGGGTCCGAGGACCCAAATTATAGGGTTTTAGGGCCCAAACACCATTCATATTAATGGTATTTGGGCTCTAAACCCCAAAAATTTGGGTCCTTGGACCCTAAACCCTAAACTCTAGACCCTAATCCCTAAGCCCTCTTATTTGGGTCCTTGGACCCTTAGGGTACTACAGGGATCCATTCCCCAGCTGCCCTGCCTTGAATCCCTACAACCTAAATGAGCTATAACCTAAACTCCTTACGAGGGGGTTATATGTGGCGTGATATAATATAGGGGAGTATGTTAGGGGATACCAAGGGGGGATAGGGGGTACATTAGAGGTTTAGGCTATAGCTCAAGAATCAAGTTCATTTAGCTTCTTTTAGTCCATGTCCAGTAAGATTACAAAGCTGCCAGGCTGCACTTGAAAGGCTTCTCCAAAACCTACACTACCGCTCTAGGGTTAAGGTTTTACGGTTGTTGGTTTAGATTCTAAAGCCTAAACCCTTACTCGTTGGACACAGGGATCCTTGGGGTTGGGGGTCATCACAAGCACCATGCTGCACTTCTGGCAGATGCTCGCACTGCGCAACTCACCTTTGGAACGCTCCATGTCCCAACGGAAGGCAGCCTCATTGGATTGAGGAGCTGAATTTTTCCGCTTTTTAAATCAAAGGATTGAGATTCCAGGTTTAAGGGTTAGGCTTTAGGATGTAGGGTTTGTTATGGTTCAGGGCTCAATGTTTAGGGAGGATCTAGGGCTTGGAATAGGCTGAAGAGTGTGGCTTGACGCATACAAAGGACATGCCAAACACACTGACTTGGAGGGTCAGGGGACTTCGAAAGTAGGTCAGTCACCACTATAATCCACATAATAACCCTATGTAAGCCTACTTACCAAGTCCCGCTGACCCTCCAAGTACGCACGCAGATTCAACAGGATTCCCGTGGTTCTTTGTGCGCTACCCCGAGACCCTCAACCCTAAACCCCTAAACGCTAAACCTTACAACCCTAAACCCCACACCGTCAACCCTAAACCCCTGAACCCTGAACCAATTGAGGCTGCAAACCCTCCAGGCCTTTCCGCCAACCCCGAAAGAATCGCCTTTACTGGGTAGCCCAAGGATGTTTGTAACATAAGTATACTTGTATTTGTAAGAACCCTAAACCAAATATGTTCGGCCAGAGGTTGGTTGTAAGCAACCATGGACCATGGACCTCCAAGTACTGCACCAAAAGCACAGATCGTTGTTTGGCCCTAAAACCCTGTCATTTGGGTCCTTGGACCCTTAGGGTAGGGTTTCGGGTTCAATGTCGAGGTCAGAGCATGTTGCTCCTGAACGGTCACGTCAAACCCTCATCTCTGACCCATGCTAGGAAAGAGACAGTCAAGCTACAACCACTTTGGGACCAAAAGTCTCCCTAGAGATACGACCACAAGGGCGTCTTGCAATATATGGAGCTTTCCACAAAAAAGGGGGCCCTGATATAAACCCCAATGCAACAGGATTCTTTAGATGATTACGGACCTCTGGACACCCAAGTGTTGTAAATCTGCAATTACTATGACTATTACTGTTTACTGTTTGCTATTACTATTACTATTACTATTACTATTGCTATGGCCAGTGGCAAGTGCCACGCCGCTCGTGGTGCTACCTGGGCAGAAGGGCCACGGCAAATGGTTTTGTTTCTCCATCGCAGGGTAGGTCTTCGACGTGTTTTACGTGGTCGAATCTGAATCAGAGCCTTGGTTGTTGGCTTGGCCCTGGTTGTTTCATTGCTTCTTTCTGTGCAGGTTTAGGACTTAGGCTTTCCCTGAGTGTCCAAGTACCTAATAACCATATACTTACCCAACACCTGTACTATAACTACTGTTATCCCAGACCCCAGTACCTAATTATTGGGTACTTGAACCCTAAACCCTCAACATATACCCTATATATCCCTATGTACCCCTGTATATCCCCCTTAAAGGGACCTAATTATTGGGTACTGGGACACTCTGGGTTGAGGCCAGTTTGAGGTTACCTCTCTGTTATTCCAGGGTTTGGGCTCCAGATCATCGGGGTTTGAGCTCGGAGCTCGATAGGTCATCCCTGTGCACGTAAATACGGTCCTGTATATCCTATATAACCCGTATATAATCCCTATGTAACCCCTATATTCTAATCATAATCCCTATATAATCTGCATATAACCCCTACATAGCCCCTATAACATCCGTTTGGACCTCTACATC
The DNA here is from genome assembly GCA_905231905.1 of Symbiodinium pilosum. Classification (NCBI taxonomy): domain Eukaryota; class Dinophyceae; order Suessiales; family Symbiodiniaceae; genus Symbiodinium; species Symbiodinium pilosum. The sequence continues at coordinate 7,963 of CAJNIZ010013781.1, forward strand.
TCCCGTCCCTAACTCCTAAGCCAGGGCTTGAGTTGATGTATAGGGTTTGGTTAGGGTTCAGGGTGTGCGTGGCCTTTGGGACCCCTGCTGTATAACAGTTAACTTCTGGGTAGCTATAATAGGCATATAAGGGAATCCTACAAAGTTAAGGGTCTAAGGTCCAAGCTCAGTGCCAACGAGAGGTTCACGTCTTGTGGAAAACAACGCCCTGAAACCCTCCACCTCTAGAACCCTAAACCCCCAAAGAGCACCCCTAAAACCTAAACCCTTAAACCCCCAAACCCTAACCCCTTAAATCCAAAACCCTAAATCCTAAACCCTTGAACCCCTAAACCCCTAAACCCTTTAGCGGCCGAGCCTCTACGATGGCTGACGGTGTCTGCTGGACGGTCGCCGTTGTGGTGGTCAGCTTAGGCTGCAGTTGTTGGAGGCCATACCTTGACGTACCGCAGGGTTACTGGTGTTTGAGGGGAACTCTAAGGGTCCAAGGACCCATAATAGGGTTTTAGGGCCCAGATACCATTATTATCATGGCATTTGGGACCTAAACCCCTATTGTTTGGGTCCTTGGACGCTTAGGGGAAGAATCTAATTTTGGGTTTAGCGTCTTAGGTTGAAGTTTAGGGTGCAGGGTTCATGTGAAGTTTAGGGCAAGGGTTATTCCAGGGGACTATAAACGAGTTAATCATGTACATAGATGCACGTAATCACCAGTACGATGGGCTTCATTTGCCGTGAGAATTTTCCAGGGGCTTGTTAAACACTGACCTAAATGCAGCATGTGCTTGTTTGGTGAGGGGTTCCAACAAACTAGGATATCAGCAGAGTCCAGTTATAAAGAACAAGCCGAAGGGTATCCCTAACATGGTTGCTACAGGATACCCAGTACCTACGTCGCATAGGGCTTAGGGTTTATGATGGTTTAGGGTTCAGGGTTTAGGGTTCGTCACAACTTCAAACAACACTTTCTGATGTTTAACCCTGCACCAGAGGACCGGCAATGATACACAGACCTTGAGCCACCAAACCCCCAGGAATGCCCAAACCCTAAACCCTGGACCCTGACACCCACTCTAGACCCTAAACCCTAAATCATAAATTGTACACCCTGAACCTCTCACTCTGCATGCCTGGGCACCAAGTACCCACCGAGGGCAAGTATTTAAAGCTCGTCTCCCGCGATGTTTGGGGAGGAGCAGGAGGAGGAGTCTCCGGGAGCTTGCATTTCAGATTCTTTGCCTGGGAGGACGTAAGCTTAGGATTTAGGGCTTGGGATTTGTACTCAGGTCCTATGTTCCATAACCCTACAGACACCTGTAGGGAACCTAGTTTCCATCTGGCACCCTGAACCCCAAGGCTGTAGGCGTTCTGGACAGGAACCTGAATTTCCATTTCATGTTCCAGTTTCAAATCCAGTTAATTCTCCATTCTTGGAGCCACAACCCCTGGCCCCTGGCCCGAATCTCTTGATGATCCCATATAACCCTCCCATATAACCCCTATGCGGTCATCTCGAGAAACACCTAGATGGGGGTCATCACAAACATCATGTTTCTCGTTTGATCTGGTCCGGACAGATCCCTTAGCAGTAAAATCCTCTATCCAACAATGAAGTACGAGATTTCAAGCTTACTTGTCCGCAGCGCAGCTAGACTCTAGACAGCAGGGTCACACTAACCATCCAGACTGAGCCTTTGGTACGTGGTTTTGGACCTAGGGTTTTGGTTAGGGCACGAACAAGCTGTAAACCCGCACGCGGGTTCAACTTGAGGCCCTCAAGTGTAGAGAGTTGCAGAAAGAGCGAAACCAGCAGCATGTTTGTAGAGCTATGCCAAGGCACCCAAACAAACCATACCTTCAGGGTTCAAGTACCTAAATATGAGGAGTGTTTGGTCACAAACGTCATACTCTAAGCGGTTGTGGGGACCAAAAGGACCTAAAGCCCTAGCATAGTATTTGGGTACGTCGACCCTGGGTGATAGATTTGAGAGCCATTCAAATTAGCTCACGACATGTTGTTTTTCAGTTGAAGATGTCTGGCATACAGCATTCAGGGCCCTGATGCCGCTTAGATGAGGCATGATGTCGGCTTTAGCCAGACTACGATCTCTAATGTTTGACCCTAAACCCTAAACCCTAAACCTTTGGGCTTAGTGCTTAGAATTAGAACCTGAGATACGCTGTGAAGTCCCCGTACTCGCAGATTTCGTCTTGCCGCCCACAAGATCGCACAACAGGCACACACATACAGACTCGAGGCTGTGCAAGTACCTGCGTTGAGTGTTTGTTGTACAACTGATTATTGTCGGAACTTCCTTATTGTAGCAACATATGCTGGGGTCCTTAACAACAACCCACCCAGTAGCCGCAGAGCTTTCAAACCTCCCTTCTAGAACCTGTCTCTAAGCCCTAAACCCAAAACCCTACAACACCTGCTTCAAGCTTCAAGCAGTCAGTAGGTCCTTAGCCCTGATTGACCTCAAGTATAGTATAATAGGGACTATATTGGGGCAATTTAAGGGTCGGAATAAATTCTAAGGATTATAAAAGGACTATATCCCCTATAATACTATAGTTCCCGCAGCATGGGTACTCAGCATCATGCTGGTTCTTTTAATACCATGGCTGTCAGATTGAAAGCACATGACAATATTGCAGAGCGAAAACAGTCTCATGGGTACTGCATATTGTGACGAAAGAGCGAATACCACCCAAAAGAAAGCTGATCGTTTTCGTGTTTGTACAGGCCCCTAAACCCTAAATCCTAAACCGCGAACACATCAGAACCAGTTGACCCAGTTGACCCATGGCGTGCATGTTCGCCATCCTTGGGAACCCCCGACGTACACCAACCACATTGCTAAAGAAGCAGCATACGCTTTTCAAAACAAGCCCACAACAACCCTACCAAACACACCCATAAAAGCTACCATACCCTACATGACCTATAGTCTAGACTCCAAGTATCCCCCCCAAACACCCCTATAATACTCCCCTATATAATCCCCTATATTACCACCGCTTTTAGGGGCTTATTCTAGAAAACACGGCACCCAAAAAAGATGCGACTGTCATTAAATCCACATGCATGAACGACTCTTTGGGCATTGCGCACTTAGAGTTGCATAGGATTCTTGACATGGCTTTCGTCCAAAGGGAAAGCTTTCCCCTAAGTATCCAATGACTCAAATAATAGGGTTGTAGGGCCCAAATACTATAGTATCAATGGTATTTTGGCCCTAAAACCCTATTATTGAGGTCCCTGGACCCTTAGGGTTCCATGATAATGCCTATAATTCACTTCCCCACCCGGAAGCCCTATTGCAGTACCTGCATTCACTCCTTCACCCTCCCGTACGCCCTCAACCCTCAACCCCGAACCCCGGAGCCCCAAGACCCAACGCTACAGAAAACAACGAAATTTCCGTCGCAGAACCTGAGGCCAAGCTTTCAGAGAACTTCGCGAGGAAAGGAGACCTGAGCAAAGAAACTGGCCTGCGTAAACCCCGAGGGCTTAGGCTTTCCCTTAGGGTTTAGGGTTGTAGGACCCAAGGGTTTAGGGTTGAGTGTGTACAAGTTTAGGGGCGTGGCTCTTAAATTAAACATCGGGTAACACTTGGGATCGTATGGAGATGTCTCGGGATTACATTTCAACATGTGCATCCTAAACCCTAAGCCCCTAAATCCTAAACCCCAACTCCAACTCTGGGCGGTATAGTCTAGTCTAGTAACCCTTGAGGGCTGAGGGTCTAGGGTTTAGGGGTTTCGGGGTTCAACGAAAGCCCTCCCTAAACTTCATAGTCCCCAGACTCTGAATCCTGAAACCCTGGATCCTTAAACCCTCACCCCCAAGCCCCAGAATCCTAAGACCCTAAGAGCCCCCCATACATCCCTAAACCCTTAATCCAAACGAACGCACCCAACCCTAAAACCGCGAAAACTCGTAGAACTCTTCAATACTTGTGTTTGCTCAAGAAGTTTGGAAAAAATAAAAAAAAATACGTGAAACATGGGTTTTGGCTAACGGCTAACACTCGGT
>CAJNIZ010013781.1:18582-50788 GCA_905231905.1 Symbiodinium pilosum
TTGCAAATCGGGTCTCCAACACCACGAAAACCTGCAGAGGGGCAACGCTAGAAGTGAACCCGTAGGGAAGGTTTAGGGTTTAGGACTTGGGGTTTAGCGCTGAGCAAGCTTTGAAAAATGAATAGCCGAACGGGTCCAAGCACCCAGTCATTGGGTACTTGGGATTTGGTAATCATATACGAACACAGTGCGAACACAACACCTGTACTATAACCCCAAGTTCCTAAACTATTGAGTACTTTGTGTTTTGGGCAAGTAGAGAATTATTGGATACTTGGACCACTAAACCCTAAACCCTGAATCCTAAACCCTAAACCCTGAATCCTAAACCCTAAGCGCTAAGACCCTGATGTTGAAGTGACAGGACCCTATTTTCAGGAATGAAGGCCTGGGATCAGGGTTTAGGGTTTAAGATTTAGAGCTTATGGATCTCGATATTCACCCACCCTAAACCCTAAACCCTAAACCCATTCACCCGTCCATCAGGCACGTCCACTCCCGAACCCTAAATCATCCATAGGCCCAAAAAACTTGAGTTTTAAGACTCCATGCCTCTAAGGGTCCAAGGACCCAAACAATAGGGCTTTAGGGCTTATATACTTACCATTAACATTATAGTATTTGGGGACTAAAACCTTCTTATTTGGGTCCTTAATCTGTAGATGAAACGATCTTTTGCGTCGAAGAATTGGGTTGTCTTCATTCAAAGAACAAGGCTAACAGCCCCATACCCGGGCCCTAGAATTTTGAAAATTCCTGCAACCTAAGCCGCGGTTTCGGGTTTAGGGTTTAGGGATGAACCTGTGTCCCTAGCTTTAGGGTTTAGGGTTTGGGGCTTAGGGTTTCCTCAGAGTAACAGTGGAAAACCGAAAACGGCCTTGTGAAGACTACGGCCTTGTTGAAGCTAAGTGCTCATACGAAGTTCGAATCTACGCTAGGTGTCACACCTAGATTGCCTTGCAGCAATTTCAACATGGAAGCTGTTCAAAGCAAAACCTACTGGATCTCAAGTAGGGATGCCCAAATCTCAGTATTCCACGGTTGAGGCCCATGGCCCCTAGTATGGGCCTTTAATCCTGGGATCCTTTGAACCCTAGTCTATACTCTCTATGTACCGTCAGGGGTTCCTAGAATAACCCTACAAAGCCTAAGGGGGGGCCCTTACTTCCAACCTTTCAACTTTCAACTGTACTTCTATCCATCCCTAGTGCCCCTATGGCGCATCTGGTTCAAAACCCCGCATGAATTTGTTGCATAATGCTGCAAAAGGGATCCCACCCCAAGCTGTTTGTTACCATGATGGGGCAACCACATGATGCGCGTCCCGTACTTTCTCAACTCATTCTTCGTCCAATAATACCTTAAATATGTTTGAATTTCATTCTCCGTTTGATCCTCTATTGCGGGAACTTAACTTTGGATCCTTAACCGCAAAAGTTACTGCCACCAAAAACGCAAGTACCTAACTATTGGCTTCTTGGAACCTTGGGGTAACCCATAGAGCCCTCAACCCTAACTCCAGAACAAGCGTGAAGTCATAGCAGCCTGTGATTCGCGATCCCCATCCGGATCCTGCGCCAGCAACGTATTCACCCTCCCCCAGAACTCCTTCTAGGGCCCCAAACCCCAAACCCTGAAACCTAAAGGCTATCGCTTGTGGGTGTGTCTAGGATTTAGGGCTCTAGCTTCCCCCAAACGAACCTGGACCCCAAATAGCCTTTCTTCAAAGGCGCTGTTTTGAGATTCCATGCTAGTTTCCGGTGGCTACCCTAAGGCCCCAAGTGGCTAATACAATAGGCTAGGTTTGGTACCAGGATTCGAGTAAGACTGCAGCATCTCGTGTCCAATCACAGGGTTCATTTGGGGCCCCCGTTGAAGGAGCCCGCAAAACCCAATCCCGCCCTATAAAGACTATTAGGGACTAGTTGGAAGGTCAGTGGGACTTGGCATGTAGGGTAATAACCCCTATAACCCATATGGCAACTCTAGTTACCCCCACTGTCAACCTACTCATGAAGTCCCCTTCCCCCAAACCTAAACCCTAAACCCTACCTTCTTATTAAGTTCTCTGGCCCTCCAAGTATCGGCGACCTTTGGGGTGGGGTGTGCTCATATTGCGGGGGCTCCTTGAAGGGGAATTAGGGATTTAGGGTTTAGGGTTTGGGGGGTTTAGGGTGTTAGGGTTTAGGTTTTTGGCTTTAGTGTTTTAGGGTTCTAGGGGTTGTAGGGTTTGGGCTTTTAAAGCATTAGGGATTAGAGCTTAGGGTTTAGGGTTTTAGGGATCAGGGCTTAGGATCTGACGCCCCATGCTCAGAGCCTGAAGTAGATCTGCTAGGTAGTCTTTCGATCTACTAGGTGGTAGTTTCCCAAAGTAAGGGGAACACAGTATAGATCTCAAAATACGATAATCATTATTATGGGTACTCCCACTAAGGTACGTACCCCTAAGTTTGGGAAACCCCCATCTAACATATAATCAGATACTCCGTATATCACGCACGAAATCACTATATTACATTGATAGTGTTCCATGTTCTGGCTTGTAAGCACTCCCAAAAAAAGCAGAAATCTCATAGAAAGAGACCAGAAGCTTCTGTATGGCGTGAAGGAGCAGAACTTCTAAGAGCTCGTGGGCAGGGAACTACATTAGTGCGGGGTTTAGGGTTTAGGGTCCCATGAAACAACAAGTTACAGGGACGTAAAGAGTCTCGAGTTTCGAATTAGAATCATGGAGAATCACGTTTGGAAAGGAACATGGAAAACAAAGGGGGAATTGGGCTTCCATGGGGCCTGAACCCCAAACCGCGCACTCTACAAGGATTCTAGTGTAGGAAATTCACATTTGAATAGGGTTTGGGAGTACGGTATTTTATATTTTTACATAGGCTACCATGGAATCCTGTTGACAATCCGTCAAGCTTATAGAGAGTTAGGGTTTAGGGTTTAGGGTAGCAATGAGGGCATTAAGAAACGAGGTCACCAGAGTAAATATAAGCAACTACGTGGAACAAGTTTATGGGGTATGTGCAGATTGAGCGATGAATATATGTATATATATGGGTTGCAACGAGGCGAATTCAAGCTTCTACATCGACTGAAGGACTAGTAGTGCGATGTTGGGCTTTGGCGATGCTGATAATGAGAGCGTCAATCTCGAAAACAAGTTAGCTAATAACGCGCAATGACCGGATGTGTGCGCGTGCCATAATTATAGTCCGAGCGTGTCCTGCATGAGCCATAGTCTAAACTCCTCGTATCCCCCTTCATAACCCCTTCTAGAACCCCTTTTAGGGAGTTTAGAGTATAGCTCACATGATACAAAGCCTGAATTACCGCCAAACTGTGGGCCCGCAACCTAGGACTCAAAGCCTCAAACTCCTTCTTCGGGGTCTGCATACATACTAATATCATCTTAAGGCCCCGTTGAGGCACCCTATACCCCAAGTATTCCAGGAAGCTAGGACCATAATATTAGTAACTTTTCAGGTTGCTACTTTTTACTGTTCAGTCCTCTGTGAAAGGCTGCGTGAGCATAGCCATCACACCTTTTTGCAGCAATCGATCTGCTGAGGGGCTTGAGATTCAGGGCTTAGACCTCATGGTCTGGCGTGCAGAGCTTCGGGCTTTCGGTTTAAGGCTCAAAGTCCCTTTAATGTTTATGGCTTTGGGCTTATTCAGGATTTTGGGACTTAGCCCGAACCCTGAATCCGGCTTGAGTGCCCGCTGGTAGCAGACAAACCCTAAGCCCTAAATCACTCTAAGCCCTAAACCAAACAATCCAAGAAGCTAGGACCAGCTATAGTCTAAACCCCTTCAAGGGAACTATGAGGGTTTAGGGTTTAGGATATTTAGACTACAGCTCAATTAGCGTCTGCGTAGGTCCTATTTGTAGATATTTGCGCTTGATAGGCGGTTCTCGGCGGTCTGAGAGAGATTTCGTAAATTTAGTGTTTAGGGTTTGGGGCTTGGCCTAAAACTCTGGGAGAAGCATTTGAGAAGTGTACTCCTGCGTCATGCATCCCTTCCCCTGTACCAACTCCCTAAGGGTCCAAGGACCCGAATAATGTGGTTGTAGGCCCAAATACTATAGTATTTAGTATTTGGGCCCTAATACCCAATTACTTGGGTCCTTGGACCCTCAGGGACGGAAACCCAGAGACAGCAACAGACGAACCTGTCAAAGCTTGAGATTCGACAACGACAGAAGCAGAAGCTCAATGTGCAAGGCGGGCAACACTCTTCTCACTGCCTCCGACCCCAAACTCACCCAGTGGTTCGCAGGGAATGAAGGACAACAAAGATATAAGGGCTGGGAAGGAAATGATCTAGCCACTATTATCTGAAGTATCTGAAACTGTTCCGCCACGAATTACTAAACAACAGAAGCAGAATGCCGGCCAAGATACCATAGCCCAGCTCCACAGCACCTTTGAACAGCCTCGTTTATTCTCCAAATTCAAGGGCAATGGGGGCACCTCCCTCCCTACACTCCGTAATCCCGTTAGATACTGCAGTAAAACTTTAAAACAATTCTTCCCCTCTCATTCTAAGCCCAATATTACCTTAGGGCCTTTGAGGAAGGAGAACTACTGAGAAGGCTGTGCGTAGACCAGGCGCGGTTGGAATGTTGACTTCCCAGAGGAAAAAAGGGGTTCTAATGGGAACCCCAAGGAGGGAAACCCCAAGAATATAGTAGGAATATAATAGAATATAAGGATCCTGGTAGGTATATTCCTATTATATTCTTACTATATTCTTGGAGTTCCCATCAAAGTCCCTTTATTAGGGTGTTGGGCGTAGAGCAATGTTCAGAATGCTGGGCACGCTCCCCAAAACTTGCATGGAACTCCATGAAGATATAGTCCCCCTTAAGTAGATAGAATATGATATACTTTAGGAGGACCCCCCACCCTGTAACAGTGGTATATTAGCCATATAAGACGACCCTAACATAATACCTATTATCCCTTATAGTCACCATTACAGGGTGGGGGGTCCACCTAAGATATATGGGGATCTTATTATAATATACTCGAAGCTCCTCAAGCTCCAGGTATGTGGGTTTCCATGGTCATTCCCTCCCCGACCTCTGTAATGATAAGCGTTCCCTTTTTGAGAAGCATGGTAGCGTGCCAACTGGGAATATCTATATCATGACGTTGGGGATCCAAATAGCCAGAAGTAGGCATCATTCTAGACTTTAGGGCACAAAGTAGGTATCATGTATAGACTTAGCCGGGATAGAGTAAGGGGCCTTTAATTCGGTGTATGGCCTCTATCGAACATTTAGGGATCATGGTCCATAATATCCAAAGATTGTTCCTAGAAACCTAGATATACACCAGTTAGGCCTAACGCATTCGGCTTTTTTTGGGGGGGGAGGGGGGGGGAGCAAAACATACATGCCACAAACAGCGGGATGCGCAGGCGATCAGGATTGGGTACAGCACCGGATGGCAGGGGCTACAGAGCATACAGCCTCAGGGGTTTAGGGTTTAGGGCAACTTCCCTGCAGCAGGCCTGCAACCCTGAGGAAAATGCGATGTGAACTTTGATCCACCACTAAATTCCAAACCCTGAAACTTAAAAATTTAAATCTACTGAGCCCACTCCTATTATCCTTCTTAGTAATCCCTATAATAATCCCTAGATACTCCCTTATATAGCCCCTTTAAGGAGTTCAGACCCTAAATCCTGGACCCTAAACCCAACACCCTAAACCTTAAACCCTACGTAACCACCTCTAAGGGGCTTAGACTATAGCTCATGTACCCATGGCAACCTGACTGTCGACATGCCCTGAATTGTCTGCCTTTGACATATTTTCCGAAGGGGTCCAATGTAGACCATTTTGTGGTTTTGTCAAGGGTTTGGGGTTTAGGGGCTTAGGGTTTAGGGGTTTAGGGCTTAGAGTTTAGGGGTTTAGGGTTCAGGGTTTAGGGTTTGTCAAGGAATCAGGGACTAAAATGCACTACCCAGAAAATACACAGGAGGATCTGGATAGGGTTTGGGGCTTGCAAGACAAAACCCTTCAGCGTTTACAGCTCAGCGTCTTCAATATGATGCTATGCTTGCTTCCCCTATCACGACTGTAACTGAAGTAGTTATGACCTTCTGGTCACTGACCACCTAAACCCTAAACCCTGCAACCCTGACTTCAAGTCCATATGAAGCCCCAAGACCCTGCATGAAACGTCACAAACAGCCATACAAAGACAACTGCCTGTTGAAAGTTGGGGCTGTATGGGTGGTATGCTGCACTAATCGCAGGACGTTTTTGAACCTTGGCCTGGCCCATGTTACGAGAACTTCAGAATCCGAATGAAGCAAAATTGGGACGCGGTTTAGGGTTTAGGGTTTAGGGTAAACCACCATTTCGGGTGAGGTGGTTACAATTGGCCCGGTATATACACCCTTTGAAACTTCTACAATCCCAATGTACCCCTACCTCACTGCGTGATCCCTATATCATCCCTACATTCCCTTATGTGAGTGGGTAACTTACACGCGGGTGGTCTCTTATAGTCTTCCACGCCACTCCTAGCAGCTATCAGGGCCTTATGGGAGTCCCTATGAGATGACCCTTTGAGCTATCCATCTGTAGATGTCTTGAATACATAAACCCTAAACCCTAGCCCATAAGCCGCAAAACTTAACACCTAACCCTAACACCTAAACCTAAACCCTAGGCCAATGAGCCTGTAGCCCAAATCCTGAATCCTAAATGGTTTCAGTGCTGCGATGATACCCAGAGACGCTGAAGTCGATTGAGCAGGTCTGCTCCAGCGGCTTCCATATCCTGCAACGTGGCGGTCCATGGGTAATAGCGCTCAGCTACTGATGATGTGCAGATTGCTTGGCGATTAGCTGGCCGACCTTTAGGACTTCTGAAGAAAGGTCCATGTCGACCTTTGGGAATATCTAGATTCCCTAAACCCTAAACCCTGAACCCTGAACCCTAAACCCTAAACCCTAAACCCTAAAGCCCAAAGTCTCCTTCCCAAGTCGTTGACCTTGCCTCATGCAAACCTCTCTTAAGCCAACAGTTCTACTTCCATCCCTGGCCTAAGTCCATACGTACGGGATATACGGGTAATAGGGTTTAGGGTTTAGGGTAGTTATAATGGGGGCATATAGGGTTTAGGGGCTTTAAAGTTTTTAGTTCTTACCTAGTTTGGGGCATGTGGATACCTAGGGACTTTCATAGTGTTCTGGAATTCTGAGGTCTAGGCTGGGGGACACCAAGATGTCCTGATATGCCCCGCATGTTTCCATAATTTACATGTAGTAACCCCCCTCGGCCCCGAAGAGGCCCACTAGACTTGAAACCCTAAGCCCTCAGCCCCATATCCTAAACCCCAGAAGCCCTCAACCCTAAATCCTAAAACTCTTCGGGCAAAAGAAGGCCTTGCATTGCAGCCCGAGAGGTAGCTGGGTGACGAACCACCTGTTCATAGTTGAGCTTGCTTTTGGGTTTAGGGGTTCAGGAGTTTAGGGTTCAAGGCTTAGGGTTTAGCCCTTAAACCCTAAACCTTACACCCCTAACCCATCTAAACCCTAAACCCAAAACCAGGGTTTGGGGCTCGAGGATCCCTAGGGTAGATAGATGTGATACTTGGGATCCTGTACGCGCAAGACCCCCAAAAGCAACTACACATCAGTGCCACGTGGTTTAGGGTTTAGGACTCAGGGTTTAGGATTTAGGGTTAGGATTTAGGATTTAAGGTATTTAAGGTTGCGGGTTTAGGATGTACGGTTTAGGATTTAGGGAATGCTTGAAAACACATATTTGGAGATATTGACAATGGAGGCTCACTGAAATGATCTGTGAACATCCAGGTGCACTGCTTGCGTGTTCGCGGAAGCCCTTTTTTTCTTACAGCCCGGACCTGACACTTCAAACACCACACCCAAACCCTAAACCCATCCTACATCCTAACCTTACCTGTAACCCCAATCACCTACAGATTTATGGATTATACCTACTACTTGAAGGGTACTTACTACTAATCTGTAGGTTTTTGGAGCCACAGGTAGGCCCCAACCCTAAACCCATCCTACATCCTAACCTTAGGCCCCAACCCATGCCTCCACCTCCTGCGCCCCGATGAACCAAACGCTCTACATCCACCAAGAGCTCATCCTAGCCTATGCTTAATGGTTCAATACGTGAATACTTTCCCAGACGCTTCACCCAGAACCGTCACGTACGACTAGGGTTATGGGGTCCCAAATTCTGGGTAGTTAGCATTAAGAGGTCTTCGTTAGATTTTGGCATCAATGATTCTAGGTTGCTTCGGGGGACCAATGTGATTTGGGCTCTTCGGTTCCGAGAAAATTTAACATAGCTACATGGACCCCTTGGGAACAGCCTAATCCTAAATCGCAAATCCACAAATTTCAAACCATTGACTAAAGCCCTAAACCCTCCACCCTCCACCCCTCCACCCCAAGCCCTGCATCCCCGAACCTGCAATCCCCAAATCCCAAACTTCCATTGTCTAATGCCCTATATTGTAGGGCCTAGGGTTTAGAGGTATATCTCTGTATACCAATATAAAAGTCCTATATAATCCTTATAGAACCCCCATATAGAATGCTTACTTGGAGGATCATGGGACTTAGTAACTAGGGTTATAAGCGCGGTAACTGTAGCTATAATTACTTATAACCCCAATTAGGGTACTTATAACCTTACTTACTAAGTCCCATGATCCTCCAAGTATATAACCCCTATATTACCCCTATATGCCTCCTACATTCCTTTTAATCCTTATAGAAACCCAATATAGAATTCTTACATAACCCCTATATTACCCTAAACCCTAAACCCTAAAACTTCCTACATTCCTTTTATGGCAAAGGTTCGCGCCTGGCTCACGGGGAAGTCCTCCCACTCCAAGTTGCTGCAAGAGCGCGTCCGCGAAGTCCAAGCTGTTGTTGTGGATCTCGTTGTACTCTGGACCTTTTGGGGGGGTTGGCGTGGTTTAGGGTTTAGGGTTTAGGGGTTTTGGGTGGAAATACGTGTGGGGTTTCTCAAAATTTGGCGTACTTTATGTTTTATTCTTTTTTTGGTGTGGGTTGGTTTTTGATAAGGCTTACAGCATTTGGGGTCCATATAGGGCTCCCCCTATTTTGGGCAACTGTGGCGGGCTTCAGGTTCACAAAGCTTTAGGGTTTAGGGTTTTCCCGGGTTGTTGTGGATCTCGTCCTGTCCCGGGCCTTTTCCTGGAGAAGCTAACAGAACATGCAATGAAAACGCGGGCCATATCGGAAGTATATAGAGACTTGAGGAACGCAGTGAAAATACAATGACATGGATTTATAGTAGCTACTGCCGTAGGGTTGTAATCCTTATAGATACCCTATAGAATTCTGTAATAATCCCTATCTCAACTCTATATATAATACATTTCCTATACAACCTCTATGGCAAAGGCTTGCTTCAATCAAGTTCCACAACAGCAACTCCGTGTGCTCTTGATCTTTAGGCCGACAAGGCAGGGCTTTGCAGATAAGGGTTTAGGGTTGTAAGGTTTAGGGTTGAGGGTTTAGGGTTTAGGGTTGAGGGTTTAGGGTTGTGAGGTTTAGGGTTTAGGGTTGTAAGGTTTAGGGTTGAGGGTTTAGGGTTGAGGGTTTAGGGTTGTAAGGCTTAGGGTTGAGGGTTTAGGGTTTAGGGTTGTAAGGTTTAGGGTTGTAAGGTTTAGGGCTTAGGGCTTCAAGGTCTAGGGTTTAGGTCTAGGTGTTGGGGTACAAGGAATTTTCGCATTTGGGGTGGATCGGGCTGCGGGCAGGGATCCGCGTTTAAATTTCACGTTGCTTACATGCGGGAGTCTGAAAATTCGGGAACATTCACCGGGACGCTTATCGGATTGTAAGGATAACAGAAACAAACATCCCTCAATAACCCTGTACTTAAAAAGGAGGAGTATGCATTGTTGGAAGGATTTATTGCAAAGAACTAGAGGGAATCTAATTACATCTAAGTGAACCATTGAACATATCTAATAATCAATTAAAGCGCAAATAAGATCTAATGCAAAATCACACTTAACGAAAAATCACTAAGCTCACTTGAAAATTCGTTAAATGAAGCTGGAACCCATTTCTTGAATCTAATTAAAACCAGATATCCATGAATGGAAATCTAGCTGGCATCTAATCAACACCCATTGAAATCTAAGTGCAATCCGAGGACTCTCAACATGTAATCTAGTCACAGTCTTTTCACCAACAGCTGAATTGTAATTCAAATCACTTAGAACAAAATCAGTCTCGGACAAAAAAGTAAAATCAAAATAGAAACAACCAAGCTCGCATTCATCTTTTAGATAATTTCCTCGGACAAAAAAGTAAAATCGATATAGAAACAACCCAGCTCGCATTCATCTTTTAGATAAGTTCTCGACAAAACCGTCATCAACACAATGAAAGCCCGGAAATCAAGGGCATCCCTAATTCCTTTAGATTCCTTATCATTACCCCCTAATGACCTCAGATCACCCCATTCATCATTACAGGGATCCCTTTGAAACGTAGCAAGAAGTAGTCGTGAAGTGGAGACTCCCTGGGAGTAGTATTTCTCATTATGGAGTCGGGGTGTGACTATTAGGGGAAAGCCAATACCCTCCAAGCTTAAGCGCTAAACCCGAAAACCTGGAACCCTAAACCCTGAACCCTAAATCCTTCAACCCTATGCCCTAACGTCCCTGGTAATCTGCACCCTGACAACGTAAACTATCCTGTGTAGGTCCTCTTGTGTAACATATATATATACACATATGGACCTATATGTGTGTGTGCGTATATATATATATATCTAGACATTTACTGTGTATGATATACATATATGTGTATGTACCAGTATTAAAGCCGCTAAACCATTCCCTGCCCCAAAGCCTTAACAAACCCAAAAAAGGAATTACATAAGGAACCCTATAGGGCCAACACAAAGTCAGACCGCCGCCAGAGCTAGGCCGAGTCCCAAATGCCTAAGCGTACTATGGGGCCCAAATGAGGTATAGCGTACACTCCTAGTATCCCACTTAACAACCCCTATAGTCGTCCCCTATAGAATCCTCCATATAACCCCCTTTACGGAGTTTAGACTTTAGCTCAAGTAATTCCAAATGCCAACATCATCTTGAGGTCTACTTGAGGTGAATGCGGACAAAAGTCGTTGGCGTTTAAGGTGAGACAGAGTGTGTTTTACACTCAGGTCGGTCGGTCAACTAGTTAGAGGGCAAAAGGCAGCAAATGGAGAAGAAGTGTTCAAGAAAACTTGAGGTACCCTATACCATAATTCTACAAGGAATCTCGGGGCCCCTATAGTAAGCAGCAAGCCCTTGATCCTAACACCCTCTCCTGCAACACCATGCCCTGGCTTAGGGCTCAGGACGTCTACCCCCTATTCCTGGGCTTTAGGGCTTACGGCCCATTTTGGGGGCTTGACATGCTTTCGATTGCCAGTATAACTCCCCAATTGAAGGCATTGCATTAGGCCTAAGTAAACTTACATCCTGAGGTCCAGAACCCCAAACCATAAAACCCAGACCCTACACCCCAAACCCGAAACCCCACAGCCCATGTCAAAAAACCTTGAGCCTATAAACCCTAGACACAAACCCTTTCCCTACCCCAAGCCCTACCCCCGAGCTCCAATTCCTAAACCCTAAACCCTAAACCCTAAACCCTAAACCCTGAACCCTAAACCCTAAACCCTAAACCATAAACCCTAAACCCTAAACCCTAAACCATCCACCTGGCCAAGCGAGGCCCATGTCGTCGAGGATTTCCAAGACTTGGGCCTCCTGGGGAAGGGTTTTTGGGGCTTTAAAGGTTTAGGGCTTATGGTGTAGATGTTAAGGGGTTTGGGGGTTTAGGGTATAGGTTTAGGGCTTATGGTCTAGATGTTAAGGAGTTTAGGGTTTAGGGCTTCCGGTTTAGTGTTGAGGGTGAAGGTTTGGGTTTGTAAGCCTTTTTACTCGTAGCACTCTCATCCTCGCAGTAATGTCTGGGCCCGAATGAAACCATATTAGGGAACTTTGGGGGCTCAAGGCTGAACTATAAGCGCAGTAAAAAGTATGTGAAAAGTATCCTTGGATATCCATTAGGGTTTAGGGTTTAGGCCCCTAAACCCTAAACCCTATTTAGGGGCTCAAGGAAGAGACTTTACATGAATTCAGACAACAGACCCTTCGAGGTGACTGCTGCTATGCTGCTCCATACTCCATATCCTAAAGGGTCCACGGATCCAAACAATAGGGTCCCTTAAACGGGGGATATAGGGGGATATATAAGGATATTAGCGGACTATATAAGGGTCCAAGGACCAAAACTAGGGTATAGGGCCCAAATACTGTAACATTAATGATATTTGGGCCCTAAAACCCTATTATTTGGGTCCTTGGACCCTTAGGGTATCGGATCCTCTGACACCAAAACCAAAAAAAAGTAATGACAGCACCTCACACGAGAGGGGCCTTTCATGACTTCGTTCCCGAAAACAGGCTCGGGACAGGAGGAAATACGAAGCTTGAGAGCGTTCGGTATCTGCATTCAAGATCCTGATCCCTCAACCGAGAGAGGCACATCGAAACATAACCCACAAACAGATTGAGCCTGAAACCCTATGCCGGATCCCATTTCGGTGCTGCCTTTTACCTGGGTATTTCAGAACAAGGCATGGGCCCCCTCTATATCTCAAAAAATGTAACTTCATTTCTCTTGAAGAACGACTTTTAAAGGGGACCCCGAGGTTTGCAAAAGCCATCTAAAACCCAAACCCTGATCCTCAAGCTACATCCTACATCCTTAAACCCGGACCGCAAAGTATAATGTAGACCCCTAGTTAGTAAACTCCTCCCCTTTGTGGGGATGATAATACGGATCCTCATTATTAAGGCCCTTAGAAGGACGGGATTTATTAATCATGGGTCTACATTAACCTCTAAACCCTAAACCCTAAATAGTAGCTTCCATTTTCTTTTCCAATGTCCCTATATAGCCCCAATATAGCCCCTCTATAACCTCTAATCATGGGTCTACATTAAAACCCGAGGAATGCGACAGCACTTACTTGGAGCTTCAAGAAAAATAATAACTACTCATAACTGGGCTTATAACCCTACGTATAACCCCCCCCCTAAATGACCTTATAGGGGTTACCCCAATTATAAGTAGGGTGATAACTGGCCATAACCCCAGTGATAAATAGCTACTAAGTCCCATAAACCTCCCACCCTAAACCCTAAACCCTAAATCCTAAACCCTTATCCGCAATCCCTAAACCCTGAACCCTAAAATCCTAAACCCTAAACCCTAAACCCTAATCCCTAAACCTTACTAAGTCCCATGAACCTCCACCTATGCCCTACTAAGCTGCACAGCAAGACTCCG
The DNA here is from genome assembly GCA_905231905.1 of Symbiodinium pilosum. NCBI lineage: Eukaryota > Dinophyceae > Suessiales > Symbiodiniaceae > Symbiodinium > Symbiodinium pilosum. The sequence goes on from CAJNIZ010013781.1 coordinate 31,981, forward strand.
TCAGGGAGCAGCGGCCCATCTCCTGATTCTTCCACACCCTATACATTAGGGTTTAGAGGGTTTGGGGTTGTAGAGTTTAGGGTTTTAGGGTTTAGGGTTTTAGGGTTTAGGGGCTTAGAGTTTAGGTGTTTAGGGTTTTAAGGTTTAGGTGAACTGTAGGCTAGACTCCTAGCATCTCCGTTAGCAACCCTTGTAACACTCCCCCATATAATCCCTATAGAACCCCTTTTACGGAGTTCAGTTCAGACTATATCTCATCTGGTTTTAGCAACCTAGGCAGGTATGTTGCAAGATAAAACGTGTTCAATAACAGTAAACCAGGAGTAAACCAGGACCCTCCTTGTACCCTTTAAATGCGGGTATATGGTCCCCATTTGGGGTATATAGAGGGTAGATGGAGGGTCTAGGAAGAATAAGAGACTGTAGGACATAACCTGGCTTTAAGTTGGCTTTTTGCCACACACCAAGCACCCGGCCGGTCCAAGGATTTCATTGGCTTCGGCTCCCCCCAAAACCCCAAAGTCCCCCTTAGGTGGATAGAATATGGGCTCTAGGGTTCAGGGTTTAGGGATTAGGGTCCAAGAATTGGGGTTTAGGGTTTAGGGATTAGGGTTGAGGGTTTAGGGTATAGTCCCCCTTAAGAAGATAGAATATGGGGTATATGGGGATCTTATTATAATCTACCCAATGCCATATTCTATCTACTTCAGGGGACTGTAAACCCTAAACCCTAACCCGGGTCTGTGAAGTTTTGGATTTACAGAGGCAGGGCTTTAGTAACCAAAACGCCTCAAATCAGGACCCTACTGAGCCTACTGTAGTCATATGACATAGTTAAATGACTTCTATACTTCTACAAAATTTTTCAGTCTGAAGAGTGAAGTATATTTGGAGTGCATGTGCTGCGGATGCAGAGGAGTTGGGAGACCCCTAAAACCTAAAGCCTAGCCGCTAAACCGAATTCTTTTCAGGCTGGTCGACGCGCATCCTCCCCTTGTAATTAGCCTCCACCTGCCCTGTAGCCTGCGGCAAAATGCAATTTGAGTTGTTGATTAGGGGTCCTAAGACACAAAATACTGTTGATACTAAACATCCTGCATGGCATTAGTATAGTACAGTACCATTAACGATTCCCAAGGTATATATATATATACAATAATTCCCAAGGTATAAGGTACTTAGGGCCATGCGGGGTTTCTAGTACTCACCGTATGTCGCTTCCTCTGCATCCAAGGAACGAGGCTGACACGGTAAGACAAGTTCTTCCGGCGGCGCGGCACGCACTCCGAAATTCCGCTTGCTTCCTGCATCGTCAAGCATCTCTTTCAGGGTTCAACGAGCCCGTAGGAAAGACGCAACTGCCTAAAACTCTAAAGCCTAAATAATGGCGTTTCACGTCCCCAAGAACCATTCAGACCATACCATTTGGGACTTGAAGTCTGATATTTGGGTACTCTAGGATTAGGGGGCACGAAGGTCATCGAAGTTTGCCTCGTAAGGGTCCTTGGAATAATAGGGTTTTAGCGCACATATACTATAACATCTGGTATTTGGGCCCTAAAACACTAGTTGGGTCCTTGGACCCTTAGGGTAGGGTTTCTTCGGGACGTGGTCCAAGTTATTGGTTCTTTCTTGGATCCTCATAAACCAGATGAAGAGAAGAAGGCCAGATTTGTTATCACTAAGAAGTCTAGGGGGTAGGGTTTAGGGTTCTCTTACTATTGCAAATGCGCGCGAGACCTAAATAATGCTGTTACTCGTGTGAAGGGGCCGCCACAGATTCTCAGGGTACCCTGACAACAAGATGGCTTTTCTGACAATGCCCCATTGAGTATTTGCTTAAAACAAAAGGCTGAGAGAGGGTCTGACTTACCAAGGTCCTCTTGGGGTAGGATATCTCCTACACACTTAACCCTTAATCCCCCTAAGCCCAAGAAGAAAAGAAGTCCAAAAAGGAACCACATCAAACCCCTTGGGTCGGTTGAGGATTTCATGTTTGGGGTTTAGGGTTCACGTTATGACCCAAAACCCTAAGCCCTGAACCCTTAATGTAAAGGTTCAGGGTTTAGGGTTTTGGGCGGATGGTTTAAGTCGGGGCTTAGGACTCGAAGCTGGGTTTTTAGCACCATCTAGACCTCATACCCTAAGGGGTTGTGTTGTGTATGTGGACCAGGACCCTCCTTGTACCCTTTAAATGGGGGTATATGGTCCCTATTTGGAGTATATAGAGGGTAGATGGAGGGTCTAGGGACTGACAGAAAATTTCCCCTAAGGGTCCACGGACCAAAATAATCGGTTTTAGGGCCCAAATACAATTTTTGTCATGGTATTTTGGCCCTAAAACCCTATTATTTGGGTCCTGGAACCCTTAGGGTTGGGTATATGGACTGACAGAAAGAGGGGTTCCGGCGTGCACGCGCAGTCAGCAAATGCTGATCGAACCCTGTGCTGTTGTACTTTCTATTCGCTCTACTCCTAGCGTGCCCGTCACATGTTGATGTTCCTTGCGTAGCGGTAGGCGGGCCGAAAGCAAAAAGTATGATAAGGGTTTTACTACTTTTTGATGTATCATGTTGAAGTCTGCTTGAGGTACCTTCGGAGGTACCTTATACGGCGCTACATCATATAGTGATACAAGGAATCTAGAACCACAATGGTGGGAAATCCTGATTTAGGCTTCGACATTACATGATGGACTGTCAGTTTGACGGTTCGAGTTGTATCGAGGTAAGGATTAGGAGGCTTATCTGAGGTTATCTTGCCTTTAGCCTTACCTCTTTTCCAAGAAAGGTGAGATTATTAGGAAGCCTGGATACCGATGCATCTTCCCAGATGTTGAATGTCCCGCACATCAATGGCTTGAAACTCATTTCCTCCACAAGGGAACCGCGCAAAAGAGAAGTGACTACAGTGCCGACAGTGGCATGGAATATGCAAAGCCTAAACCCTAAACCCTAATTTGAAGTTTCAATGTTCTTTTCCATGTCCCTATATAGCCCTTTTCAACTGAATCTACTCCTCCATGGCTAGTATGCATCATGAGCGAGTTAGTGTCTCTACAGCTAATATTTGAATGGGACCGTCCATGAAACTTGAGAGCCCACCATGCCACCTACCAACAAACTGGCCTTAAGTTTAGGATTTAGTGTTTAGGGTGCGGTGTACTCTCCGCGCTCAGGTTGTCATAAGATTCTCTTCAGCCCTCACTGACTTCAAGAGTTCCTCCGTCCGTGGAGATTTAGTCGAGATTGGTACTGCAACGCTCGTAATTAAATTTGACAAGGTGTTACTGGAAACTGGCATGACTCGCAGTCACGTGTACGTGGAGCAGCAGCAGCAGCAGCAGCAGCAGGATAACGAAATAAGATGCACGGGCCAAGGGCGTGAACCCTAAACCATGAGCCTGTTCTAGTTGACGTGAGCCGTGACTTCTTCTTCGTTGAAACCCCTGACCGTGACGGTGTATTCATCATACATCTAGATAACATGTCCACGTAATTCCACGTAATGGCTGTGTGGTGATTCACTTGATCAAAGCCACTTGAAAGTTTATACAGTGTAGGAACGACAAATGCATCAGTACGGCTGCCATAGGAAAATCTTGGAGTGCTTCGATATGAACAATCGGTCGTTGATTGGTCTGGCTGCTCGGAATGCCGTGAGCTGTGCATGTAGGGTTTATGGTTAAGGGCTTACAGTACCTACACTCTTATACCCTGCCACTATTTCGGCTACCTCATTTTGTGCCTGGTATCTTCAAGATACGAAATTTGGCATCCTGTAAAATGAGGAGGATATTGCGGCTTCAGCAGCTCTACGTGGTCATGTGTCTCAACAAGATCCCCAGCAGGTCCAGCTGGGGCACCCTACTGGAGGCCAAATGAACGTAGTAATTATTCCTAAGGAGCTTCCGTACATGGGAGGCCCAATATCGACCCCAAAATACTATAATCCTCACAATCCTCACTGTAGCATCTCAAAAATGGATTCCTTTTTGTCGGAAGTTTCTCACCCTATGACTGGAATTTCGACCCAGTGTTGCCCCCCAATTGCAGTGCCCCAGGTTGTACTTGGGTTGCTAGTATACATATATTTCCTAATTGGACCTGAAGAAATAATAAACTAATGACCCAACACCTGCCAAAAAAGAGCCACCATCATTCTACATATTTTCAGGGTTCGGTTAGCTACGATAGAACGCCCAGTACTGTGGTGGACCTACATCACCCCTGGCGCGCAACTTCGTCGCGGCCTCCTCAGTGAAGCCGTACCCAAACTCGCGCCGATACACTTCCACGCCTCTCAGGGTTTATTCGATGATCATTTCGGGTAGAATGTGAGAACTGCTTAGCAAAAAACAACACGAATTCAGAAAGGAACTACGTAACAGCCATAGTGCAGCGTCTAACACAAGACATACTACCTCATTGGGGCTGAAGATGGTCCAGGGGATCGACCACCACCACTACCACCACCGCCGCCGTCGCCGCCACCGCTGCCGACGCCGCCGACGCCACTCACCACCACAACCAGGATGATTTCCCCTAGCACTACTACTACTACTACTACTACTACTAGGTCTACTACTACTAGGTCTTCTACTACTACTACTACTTCTACTACTACTACTACTTCTACTTCTACTTCTACTACTACTCAAACTACTCCTGCTGCTCCTCCTACAACTGCTGCCACTGCTACTGCTAAGCTACTGCTATTGCCACGACCACGACGACCACGCGACCACGACGACGACGACGACGACGACGATGACGACGACGACGACCACGACGACGACCACGACGACGACCACGACCACGACCACGACCGCGACCACGACCACGACAATGACGACGACTGCTACTACTACTCCTCCTACTGCCGTTATTTGAGGCTGCGCGGGCGTGGTTTTGTTTTGAGAGACTCAGGGTCCAATGCCTTACTCACTGCCAGTACTGAATTAGGCCCCTGTATTCATTGGATTAGAGCTCTTTTAGGCCTTGTCGACCGCCTGATGGCCTAATGATTCATGTCTGAGGCCTTCTGGGTCCTTTAGTTGAAAGGGAGAACAGATTTCAGGGTTCGGGTTTGTGTCTCCTTGGCTCAAGAGGTCTGGAGTTCATGTATTTTCAACGCATGAGGGGATACCAAGCGAAGCTTTAGGTTTTCGGTGCTCAGACTCTAGCGCTCAGGCCGTAAGCTATAGTGTTCAAATAACTGGCCAATTGAAAGCTTGATTTCCAGTTTTCAACGCTAGCATGGCTACCCCACGGACCATGTGGGTCCAATGTGGGTAGCCATCTAGATCCCAATCTTCTACTGTGCAAACCCTTGAATACCCTCTCCACGTACCCGCTCGATCACCAAGTGCTTGTCATTAGGATACTTGTGGGTTTTGCCCTTTTTTGGTGAAGTATATGGCTAATTATTCTGTACTTGGACTCTTAGCGTACGAAACCACTGAACCATGAGCCCGCATCTGAAGCAACAAAAAAAATGTCACTAGACTATATGCTAAGCTTGTGGGCAAGGGGAATTAAAATGAAAGAGAGAGCACGAAAGATCCGAATGCCAACTTAATTGCCATGATACGAACTTTACAAAAAGTACAAACCCTAAACCCTGAACCGCCCCAAAGCCACACCTAGACTTCAAACCATGCATCATAACCATTCAAACCTCTGGGAAACAAACACAAGCCCCGGTAAATTGGATGGAGTCACGGTTCAGGGTTTAGACACCTCCATTCTCTCCTTTTACTGCCCATACATTCCCACTTTGCAAGGCCCTGGGATCTTAATGGGTTGGGCAACCTACTTTTAAAAAACACGATTGGGAAATAATGGGGCTATTGTGAGGATAGAAGATCCTACCTAACTCCAGGGTCCCTCAAAGTAGCGACCCTCAACCCTGAACCTTTTCTCGAAAAGACCAAAAAAAGCGCGGCCTGCATGTGAAGCTGCGGCAAGGATGCCCTGCACATGAGCAACAGGTAACCGATAAACTACAGTCAAGATTTCCTACATAATCCCTTATAACTGGCTTAGGATTTAGGGTATATGAGTACAGTCAATAGTCTGACATAATTTGATGACATGGTTTGCTTATTAGGGACTATATTAAGGACTTACTAAACTACAAGAGAGATACCTATGGCCACTGCGAAGGGTCCCTCAATAAGGCTACTACTGACAGCAGGTGGTACACTGAGTTTGGGGTTGTTGGGCCCCTGATGGCGGATACTTAGGCCTAACCAGAAGGGGAGAGGCAAGCTCTGAAGCGGCTTGCTAAGGTTTAGGGGTTAAGGGTTTTAGGGGTTTAGGGGGTTAAGGGTTTTAGGGATTTAGAGTTTAAGGGCTTAGGGTTTAGGAGTTTAGGGGTTTAGGGTTGAAGGGTTAAGGGTTTAAGGGTTTAGGGCTTGGGGGTTTAGGGGTTTAGGCTGCAGGATTCCAGAGTGGACGGTGGATGCTGAAGAAAGTGAAGCAACAAACGCCTGGACCCCATAAGTAGGTAACTCAGGTCCGGGGACCCAAATAATAGGGTTTCAGGGCCCAAAACCACTAGTATTAAAAAACATATATGGGCCCTAAAGCCCTATTTGGGTCCTGGGACCCTTAGGGCTAATAGCCCCAAACCCCTAAATATAGCCAACAAAAATTCATTATTCGATCTAGACCCTCCGTCTACCCTCTATATACCCCAAATAGGGACCCTCTAACCCCATTTAAAGGGTACAAGGAGATTCCTGGTACATACTTTTGGGATTCAGGAGGTCCTCATCGAATCCTTGATCTGAATCGAGGTGTGGTTTCATGATGCACTTGCACTTGAGAGCATTCGAGTTGATAAGGGTTTAGGGTTTAAGGTTTAGGGCTTGGAGTTTTGGGTTTAGGGTTGGGGTACGTAGCCCCTTTTTGGGTGTTTTATGGTTTCCGGGTAAGGAAATGAAGTCTGCTATGTACTCCACGAGGAACTACATAGGAGGCTCTGCATAGGGTTTCTCTGGGTATCCCAAAATCCCAGCGAAGTTCGCAGTACTCATATACCTCCTCCAAATCTGCACTAAAATCGATGCTGCCTTGTTCAGGGTTGGGAGGTGGGATTTTCTGAACAAATGTCAGCAACAGCTAAGTTTCATAGAAACTTCATGGTTCCAGTACGCACGGGGCAGAAAAAGCGGGCTGCGCGCATGCCCATGTCCTAGCGTGGAAGCTACAGGAATTAAGGATACACGGATCTAAGAGGGTAGTGATGCACTAACATTGGGATTGCTCAGAAAATCAGGCGCGTCATAATCTGACTCCTCCTCTGTCTCGGAAGCGTCTGAATCATAGTCACAGTCGGACTCGGACCACGTCACGACCTCACAAGCGCTTGAAAAGCTTGGAAGCGCACAACAGGCCAAATGTTGACCGAGGCCTCTCCCTGCCAGGTGGTGGCATGAAACGCACCGTCAGCAGTGTGCAGATCGATAATGTGCTGCAGTGTTAGTACATCCTGCAGACGTCCACCTCAAACGATTGTGTACTTGCGTTCCATGGGTCTCAACCCTAACCCTAGGCCTAGACCCCAAGGAAACCTAAACCCTAGGCCAAAACCTTAAACCCCAGACCCTAAACCCCAAACCCTAAACCCTCAGGCACGTACTATGGGTACTAAGAAGGCCTAGACTGGTTTTTAAGGGCTTCCCAGGCACCTGAGGATCAAGGACTTCAGACTGAGCTTTTTAAGACTTAGGGCTTAGGGTTCAGGGTTTGGAGGGTTTGGAGGGTTTAGGGTTTAGGGTTTGGAGGGTGTAAGGGCTGAGGGCAGCTGTTGCAAGCTTGTATGAAGGAGCCCGAAAAGACCTTACAATGCACAAGTCAACGACCGACCCCATACCCTCTCAAGATTTTTAACCCAATATAGAATGACTTGAACCCTACATCATACATCCCTTACCAAGTATCAAGCCCACAATGTCCCGCAAACCCCGAACACTGCACCTTCCTCACAAAACTCCTACACCCTGAAGCCCCGCTTCAGATCCCTAGACCTTGAATCCCTAACCCGGGTAGGGTTTAGGGTTTAGGGTTTAGGGTTATGATCCCCATGAACAATCTCTACATCTTTCAGCCGCAAACCTCCAAATCCGCAACTCCCCTAACCCCTGCGGGTGGGCTTGTAGATCAAGTCGACCGTAGAGTGGTGCACGTGTTGCAGCGCGCTCCTAGGCTTTGGGTTTTAGGGTTCAGGGCTAGGGGCTCCTAAGAGCAGAGGGTTTAGGCCTTAGGGTTTGAGGTTTTAGGGTTTAGGGCTCTGGAAGCTCAAATAAGTAGAGAATTTTTGGGGTGGTGTGGTTGAATTAACTTGGCGTCGCGTAAAATGCTACACCGCAAAGGATGCCAGAAGATTCCTCTATCTTGGGGGCTACGGTATCCTGAAGGGAGCCGTTTGGGCTTAGGGTTGACGGCTAACAATTTAGACTTGGGTTTTTTTGTTTTGGGGTGAGAGGCTGAGACTTTGAGGACTTCATGCCCTGTGTCCCTGCTGCCGTAAGACTTATTTCAAGGGTTGCTGGGTTGTACCCCCAATGTTGTAACCCTAAAAAGTTTTCCCAATATCGCCCCAATATAGCCCTTATATGAGCCAATGTCGTCCCCTAGATTCCCTTAAGGGGTACAACCCAAGGGGTACAAGCCTGAAACCTTTGATTATTTACACCTCAGCCTACTTGTCAACCCGATTATAGGGCTGAACCCTGAACCCTACTTGGAGGTTCATGGGACTTAGAAACTATTTATAACTTTGGTTATAACCCCACTTATAATCGGGGTAACCCCTATAATGTCATTTAGGGGGGGTTATAAGTAGGGTTTTAAGCCCAGTTCTAAGTGGTTACTATTTCCCATGAACCTCCAAGCGAACCTAGTTTAACTTCCACAGCTTCTCAACGCCTTGGGCTCATGTTGAGGGATCTGGGGCTTCGTGCCTCCCCTGAACTTAAACGCCCCGAACCCGAACCACCGCAGACACTACCTGGACCCCAAAAGTAAGTAGAATAATAATCCAAATGCCCAGGATATAGCCAAGAGACCGTTATTCTACATACTTTTGGGGTTCAGGTAGACCCTAAACCCTAAGCTTCCTAAACCCTAAACCCTCTATTTCCTAAACCTCAAACCCTAAACCAAGCCCCTCAACCTAGCCCTCATGTCCAAACCAAATCGCAGGCCATACACCCTACGACTTGATGGTCTTTCAAGGGGATTATGGGAATTTACAAGGGGATATTATGGGGTGTAGGGTTTTATGGGGATTTACAAGGGGATATTATGGGGTTGGGGGTTTAGGGTTTACTGATAGGAGGGGTTCCTGAATTAGGGATCCCTTTGTAGAGGTCCCCAAAAGAAGGAGTATAGCATTTGTTTTTTGGGGGTTCCCCTATGTATGGGAACTACAAGAAAGGGTTCGGGGTTACAGGTAGACCCTAATCCCGAAACCTACGCCCTCTAAATTAGATACCGTGAATGGACAAAAACCTACGCCCTCAAAACTAGATACTGTGAATGGACAAAAGCCTGCATGCCCCTGCACACCCAAATCTTGGAATGCATGGTACTGCTATGATAAACCTAGGGTCATGCAGGGCTTTATCCTCAACAGCGTGTCATCAGGGTTCAGGGTTGCAGGTCTATCGTTTAGGTATAAGGGCCCTAAAAACTAAGCCCTAAACCTAAACCCTCAACCCTAAACTCTACCTGGATAATGCCATGTGGTATGCAAGAAGTGACGTCAGCCCTCAGCCTCAACCCTAAACTCTAGGCCCCTATAACCCTTAAAGCCTAAACGCAAAACCCCTAAACTCTAAAACCCCAGGACCCTAAACCCTAACACCTAGACCCTAAACCCCTAAACCCCGAAATCCTAAACCCCTAACCCTAAATCCTGGAAAACATTGCTCGATTCAACCCAGAGGCTGCTTCGTAGATGTTCACAAGCACCTTTCCAAGCATTGTGTGCCATTGCGGAGGATTGTGGGGTTTCGGATTTAGGGGTTTAGAGTTTGGGGTTTAGGGTTTTGGGGTTAGAGTCTGGGGTTTGGGGTTTAGGGCTTCAGAGATTGAGGTGTTGGAGGGTTCGGGTTTCAGACGGCTTCAGGAGCAAATCCACACCTAAGATACGTGCTCCGATAGCATTGGGAGTAAAAGACGATGCAATTCGTTGACCTTCCGTTGGTCTGTCTCCCTGAAGCAGAAGCTGGGTAACTGGAACATGGGCGTTAACAAATCTTATGCTTAGGGCTTAGGGTTCTCCATTGAGTCTTGTAGACAGGTAAGTCCGGTAAGTCCATAGTTCCTACGGCCGGTCAAATAATGCCAACTTACTGTGAAAGCCTCAGGGTTCCCTTTCACACCTTATATAGCTAGGGTATAACGTACCCCAAGCCCCTACTCTACAATACCCTAAGCCCTAAACTGTCCACCAGCTTCATCGTCTGGATACCTAGTCCCTCCATCTACCCTCTATATACCCCGAATAGGGACCATATACCCCCATTTAAAGGGTACAAGGAAGGTCCTGGTACTAAACCCTAAACCCTAAACCCTATATATATCCCCCTATATCCCCCTTTAAAGGGACCCTACGATTTGTATTATTTGGGCTTAGGGGAGGGTTGGAATGGTCTGGAACTTAGCAGCTCAGTGAGGCCATTGTTTAGGTTGTATGGTCTAGGCTTGAGGTGCTAGGTTTGAGGATTTAGGGTTTAGGGTTTAGGATATAGGATTCAGGGTTTAGGCTTTAGGGTTTAAGGCTTCTAAACCCTGACGCCTCAAGCCTAAACCCTAAAGCCTTTAGGCTTTAGGCTTTAAGGCTTGGAGCAGGCAAGCCTGATACAAGGAAGTTAAGGTCACCTGCCCAACACAAACACAGACTCACCTCGCCCACCTTGGGATTTAGGCATGAATAGGGTTTAGGGTTTAGGGTTTTAGGGTGTAGGGGTTTAGAGTGTAGGGGTTTAGGGTTTAGGGGTTTAGGGTTTAGGGGTTTAGGGTTTAGGGCCTTGAAGTTAGGCAGCAATCCCATCAAAATGCTAAGCTGCTATGCCGCATATGTGCGAAGGTGCAGCGCGAAGGGATCCCATTTGCTGTAATACAATCTTCGACTTCCCCGGCTTTCCTTTCATAAGTTCCACCAGAAGCAATTACCTAGCCTAAGCACCAACCACCAAAAACACATGACACCCTAAACCCTAGACCCCTAAACCCTAAACCCTAGCCTCGCAATACTCTCCCGCTCTCCAGAATTCAGAGACTTCAAGATACCCAGAGGGTCCAAGTACCCAATAATTAGGTCCCTTTAAGGGGGATATACAGGGGTACATAGGGATATATAGGGTATAGGTTGAGGGTTTAGGGTCCAAGTACTCAACAATTAGATGCTTGGGTTAGGGGTAATAGTAAGTACAGTACAGGCTTTGGGTAAGTATATGGTTATTAGGTACTTGGACCCTTAGGGATTATCATCATGTACAACTTGTGCTTTTCCTACCATGCGATAGCCTTTAAGGAAACGGTTTTGGAAAGTCCCCTGCGCCCTACATAAATGCTACGGGGCTATTGTACTTTGGTACAAAGTAGCCCGTCCTGTTCCGCAAAGTGAGAAACCTTTTGGCCTTGAGTAAGTTTCACCTGTCACCCTAATTCTCTACAGCCTCTTCTTGTTACACCCAGTGATGAGGGGGGAGTTCCTAATAAGCTGTAGATTATTGGGGCTACAGGTAACGTTTACCTTAGACTTGCTGGCGGTCTCCTTAGACGGAATTTCCGTTTATAGGGTGACAGCCTTGTTTTAAGCGACTTCCTACTAGGAGCCCTTCGTTCGACAAGCCTTCATCGTCTGATAAGCTCGTGTAAAGAAAGAGCTCAACTCATCCCTAAGAAAGCATCCAATAGAATGCTCTCACCTGCAACTTGAACTTTCCCAAACACCAGAGACCTAGAGGGCCCAAGGACTAAAACTCATGGGGCGTACGGTCCCAGATACGAAAATCTGAATGGCTTTAAAACCCTAAACCCTAAACCGCTTGCTGGCACCTGGACCCTCCAGGAAACCTAAATCTTCAGTTTCTCTGAGCAGTGAGCCCTTGTTTGAAGTCCTTACGATGCGGACCACTGTCATTTAGGGCTATACATGGGTAACTACAATTTTGAGAAATACCCGCGTAAGTAATGCTTGTCTTGTTACAAGTAAACCTCCATGCTTTGTCATTCCTCTAACCCAAAGAAAGGGGTTGAGGTGTTATTCTATCCCGGGGACTAAAAAGCATTTGTTAAAAACTCCTATGCGAGCTTAGGTAAACAGTACAAGTAGATTGTTGGGCTCATGTGAGGTACCCCCTGCCATACCTCCCCTAAACCCTAAACCCTATGACTATGCAAGGAATCTGAAACCACAATGTTGGCACTTACTCCTCGGTCCATGATCTGATCCTCTCTAGTGGGGTAAACCCTAAGCCCGCCAGATTATAACATAAAGGGTTTAGGGTTCAGGGTTTAGGGAACCCTAAACTCTAAACTCTGATCCCTAAACCTGGCACATATTCAAGCTTCTGCTCTGCGCACTTGATCCAGATCCCCTCCCCAGCCTCCTGGAGTGGCATTGCGTCTAGATTCCTGTGTGGCTTGTGGGCTTTAGGACTTACTTTAGGGTTTAGGGTAATGGTTTAGGGTTTAGGGGTTTAGGGTTAAACTCCTAGTATCCCCCTTAATAGACCCTGTGGTACTCTGCCATATAATTCTCTATGTAACCCCCTCAAAGGAATTTTGACTATGGCTTACTTGGGGTTTAGGACTTATAGGGTTGAGGATACACAGTCAAGTACCTGGTAAGTAGCTTGATAATTGGGTTAACTAGCGTTACTCTATGGATCAAAGGCGTTACAAACTTACTTCCGAAGTCCCCCTGACCCAGGCGGAGCTTTAGGTTTCAGATTTAGGGCTCGAGGTTAGGGTTTAGGGTTTGGGGTTTAGGGATGTGAGTCTAGAGCCGAGAGCTTTAGATTTGAGATGGAGGGGTTCGGCAGTAGTGCTTAATGTTTAAGATGTGGGCTTGATGGCTTTGAGCTTTGAGTTTGAGATGTAGGGGGGGAGGTTTGGGAATAGGGCTAAAGGTTTAAGATGTGGGGTTAAGGGCTTGAATTTGGGTTTCCAAATGCACCCAGACCTCCCGAATACCTATAACAACCTGTACGCGCGTTGTTTCAGGGTGCAATGGTATCATTACTGTCATTCTCAGTATTCGTCGTATATCTAGTTCTTATGATCATGATTATTGTTACTCTGATTATCATTAGTATTATTGTTGGTCCAGGTCCCCTAAACCCTAAACCCAGGTTCCGGGCTTACGATTTAGGGTTTCGAGTGTTAGAGCTCAAGAGATGAGATCTCAGGCTTTTCCCTAGCCCTTAACCCGTCAGGGTTTTAGGGTTTAGGGTTTAGGGTTTCAGGGTTTAGGGTTTAGGGTCAGGGTTAAGGGTAACTCACTCCGTGTTGATCTTTTGCCGGACATAGCATTAGCATTGCGAAAGGAATCGCAAGAACTACTAAACAAGGTTTCCGAACAGTAGGAACCCCTTTGCGGGGTCCCAACATGTTTAATGAGGATTATCGCGAATAAGGGTCCATATTGAGGTACCCGTATTTGCGGGAACCGCCTTTCATGTGGAAGGGCGTTGCAAGTAGCTGTGGTGGTTTTGTATCTTGTCGTCGCAGTGCAGCTGAGCGCAGTAGGTACCAATAGTCGAAGTGGACCCTAAACCCTACACCCTGTAATTCTTGAAGCTTGGCCGGTGATCACTGGTAGCCTCTCCCTAAACCCACTACCATCAATGGCACCCAGTATGTCAGTCATCAGCACGGAAATCTGTCACATAACCTGTCTTTTGTATCTGTTCGGGTTCCATGAGAAAAGGGTAGTATGAAAGAATGAAAAACTATAAAGATTCTTCAACATATTCCGCAATAGAACTTACTCTATCCTCCAAAGTTTCTTCTGACTGCTTACGATCCTACACCCCAATCCTAAAACTTTAGTTCCTTTCCCTAATGTTTTGGATATCAGTGTTCCATGATATGAGCTATCGTCTAAACTCGTAGTATCCCCTTGACAACTCCTTTAAGAATCCCAACACCCTGAAGCTTGTGCCTGAACCCCCCAAAAAATCCCTCCACGTCCCAAAGCCCTGAACCCACCAACACTAGTCCCCACCATTTTTTTCTCAGGCATTCAGGCGTCAGCATATCTCCGGGAAGAGTACCCCGCCGGCCCCCTGGAGCCGCCCGTGCTGAGGCGCCACGCATGGCTTCTGGTGGCTGTGCCGGGTGGGATTCTCAACACTTTGCCCACCGGGACTTCAAGACTCAAGTGGTTGGCAGTTCAGGATAAGCTCGAGGCTTTCAGGCTGAGGGAGCCGGATCTTAAGGATCAGGTTTGGGCTTGCTCTGAAGGATTTGTACAGTATAGGACTCAAAGCCCAGGTGCCGACCTGAAGGTACATGAGTATATTGATTGGGTTGTCAGCAATTCTCCCTGCTGTTTTTCAAGCTCCTCAAACAATAGGAGTCCTTCCTCTTTCGAGGTCCTCAGAATAACAAGGATTGTGACAGTTGTTGGGTACCCTAAGGGTCCAAGGACCCAAATAATTGGGTTTTAGGGCCCAAAATACCATTAGTGTTATGGTATTTAGGCCCTAAACCGATAATTTTTTGGTCCTAAATACAACGAAAAAGTCCCCATATAATCCCTATATATCCCCCCTTAAAGGGACCCTATGATTTGCATTATTTGGGTCCTTGGTATACAACTTGGCTCAGCCAGCAAGATGATTCGCAGTCTACTCTTGGCTGTACAGCGGGCTGCGGAGCCGAGCTGTCACTCTGAAGTTTAGGGTTTAGGGTTTAGGGATTAGGGTTCAGGGTTTAGGGTTTAGGGATTAGGGTTTAGGGTTCAGGGTTTAGGGATTTGGGTTTAGGGTTTAGTATATAGAAGCCTGAGTAGGTTTAGGGTTTAGGGAGTAGAGTCTTATCCGAAGAATGGATAGTCATGTGGAAAGCAACATGGAGCATGACCCGGAAACTGCGGTGTTATAGGGTCTTCATGGGCAGAATTACGACTCAAACCCTGAACCCTACAACCCCACAGATCCAAACCCTGAACCCTAAAACCCAAAGAACTCAACCGTCCTTTATCTGCCATAAACTTCATAGCATAGCGTTTACAGGCAAGGTTTTGGGACTGCAAGGCTTCGGGCTTCGGATTTACGCAAGTCTTGCAGATTCCACAAATCGGTGTGAAGGCTTAGCTGCAAGCCCAATTGCCTGGAGCTCAAGGGTATTTACCCAAGAATTAGTAGGTATAACCACGAATTGTAGGTAACCGGGGTGACAAGTACTCCCAAAACCCTAAACCCTACAAATCCAACATCCCTACAACCCCTACACTCTTCGTCCCCCTCGCGCCCCTCTACTCCTACATCTCCCTAGGGCTACCCTAAACCCCAAACGCCTTGATCCCCCTCTAAACTCCTATATCTCCCTACAAACCCGTGTTGGGGTTGAAGGTGCGTATCACTACACGGAATCAGGGTCTTGCGCTTCAGGCAAGTGCTTTGAGTTTAGGGTTTAGGGTTAGGCAGTTGAGGGCTTAGGATTTAAAGTTCGGGATGCTAAAAGACCTGCATGACCCTAAGTACCTTCTACCTGAGCAATTCTGCCATCATAGAATAGTAAGAACCTTATACCTTATACCCTTGGGAAATATGGTGTACGCAGGTACAAGAATCATGCTGCATGGTTGCTTAGAGGGATTGGAGAGGAGCAGTTCTGATGTGCCGACTACATAGGTGAATCCCCCCTAAACACCTGAACTATCACCTTTCTGGTGATTAGTAAGGAATGAGGGAATAGGCTTTTAGGCCGATGATAAGGATTTAACACTAGTATTTACTACTGGGATCCTCCAATTCCTCCTAAGCACCAGCAACCCCCACTTCAGGACATAGCCGCCTTGTCAACTGGAGGACGGCAGCTGTTTGATAATGATTCTAGACAAATGGTCTGCCTTAGGTGGACCCCCCACCCTCTAATAATTACTCTAATAGTGGTATGATAGGACTATAATACAAGGAGACCCTAATGTAAGTACAATTATCGGTTTAGGGTTTGGGGTTCAGGGCCTACCTGTGAACCATTCGCGGCTGAGAATGTAATTACATCTACGGCCGTCGACGAAGACTGGAAATACTTGTGATAAGACCTAGGGTCGACAGATTGGTATGATCATTATAGAACTTCTTTATATCCGCCCTCAATACATATGTATATATATATATAGATATAGAGAAGGGAGAGCGAGAGCGAGTCCCTATAGAAAACATCCTCATATACAGTCCCTGGATACAATCTTTATATACATAAGCACCACACCTCAGCTCGTTTGGAACTCTTCCATCGACCCCCCCTGTACCTGCTTGAGCAAAGAGCCTCTACCCCTCCACCAGATACAGACAAGCGGTCCCTCGACGTGGGATCTCTGTTGCACAAGCGGTACATCGAAGCTTTCCAAAATTGGGAACCCCGATATAACCCCCCCAAAAATGTATTCCTCACTATAGGGGCCCGCAAAAAACATCCCTATAGTTTTGGGATAGCCCCGGAAAAGAATCCTTGCGATGGTAGCAAAAAGTGCTGGGCCCAGCGGCAAGAGACGTCCGCCACGGCCTGGGCCTTCTTCCTTAATATGAAGGTTTACGGTTTGGGGTTTAGGGGTTTAGGGTTTAGGGGTCTTTGCTCCAGGAGTTTGGTCTAGGGTTCATGTTTAGGCTTCAAGGTCCAGGGACTTGCAGGTTGGGACTGAGAGTCTGAGGTTTGATTTTAGAGTGTATGGCCCCCCTTAAGTAGATAGAATATGGGGTATATGGGGATCTTATTTATAATACACCCAAAGCCATAGTCATTCTATCTACTTCAAGGACCACTATAGGCTTGAGAGCTCAGCGGACCTGGAGCTAAAGCTAACAAACCCTAAGGGTTCAAGGACCCAAATAATGGGGCTTCAGCGCCCAAATACTATAATATTAACAGTATTTGGGCCCTAAAACCCTATTCTTTGGGTCCTAAATACCCCTATATAGTCCCCATAAGGGAAATAGGGAAGGTTTGGATGCCTGTCCGAAACAGTTGGCATGTTTCGAACCAGGTGTCGGTTTAGGGTTTAGGGTTGGGGAGAAAAACTAAAAGCCCGGAAACCATCCAACCATCAAGCAAAGGTGTGTCCATATGAGAAATCTCTAAACCATGGAACCATTGCACCACGACCAACCCTAAACCCTAAATCCTAAACCCCAAACCCTAAACCCTAAACCCTTAATCCCATCCCCTGATCCCTAAAGGGTTCCCGAATAGCAGCCCAGTTGCGCTGCTTTGTAGAAAATGCAGTTGCAGTAACCCTTTAAGCCCCAAACCCCCTAACTGGGATTTGGGCTTAGGGTTTAGGATTTGGGGTTTAGGGTCTAGGGATTTGGGTTTAGGGAAATCATGTAGAGAGTCTAAGACTTTAGCGTGGAGACCTACCAGGAGCTTCCTTGTACCCTTAAATACGTGGTCCTCTAAGAATTGGTATTAAGAGTGTAATGGAGGGTAGAAGGAGGGTCCAGGTAGCTGACTCCAAAAACTTGAAGTCTGCCTGAGGTACTCCATACCAGAAACATACAAGGAATCTAGGACCATCAGTTTGGTGATTCTACGGGCTTCTACAGAAACCCTAAGCCCTAAACCCTTAAGCCCTAAAATTATGGCCACAGTGTCCAGGCCTTGAGCCCTAAACTCTACACACAGCGTTATGATGAGGAACTGATCTTTTTCTTCCTTTAAACATACACATGCACGGGGTTAAGGTTAAGGCTGGGCGCCTTAACCATAACCCCTAAACCCTAAACCCTCCTGCATGAGCCCTAACGCCGATGCCCTACGGTGAAGGTCCTCTACAATTCCTTGTTGACGTTGTTCTGGGCCTTGGGTGAGGAATTATAGTATGCCACCCAAAAAACTTACATAGGAAGCTCCAAGCACACTGTAAGTAACCCTAAACCCTACTCCCTGAAGGCTCAAAACTTCACATCCTCAGCCCAAGCGTCCCAGTCCACGCTAAGCCGGCACTTCGAGACTCGAGCGCCGGGGGACTCTGAATCCTGATGTTGGGGTTTACGGGCGTGGTTAAGGTTTACGGCTTTGGATCTGGGGGTTACACCCTCAAAGGTCCAGATGCCTATGATATACAGTTCTAGAACAAACACACCTCTGCTCACCCTAAACCCCATCCCCCTAAACCCCCTAAACCTCCCAACCCCTAAACCCAAAACCCCAAAACCCAAAACCGCAAAACTCCTAAAACCCTAAACCCTAAAACCCTAAAACCTTAAAACCACAAACCCTAAACCCTAAAACCCTAAAAGGAAGCAGGTTGATAAAAAAAAACCTGGGTGTTTTAGGGCTTTTTCAGCATTTGCAGGGTTCGGAAGTCATCTGCGATCTGCGGAGCGCTCCAGACAGCCATTTTGGCTAGCTGTCAACAAGTGCTGGGCTTGTGTGGTTTATTTCAAACCATAATCTCGTTCGTGTTTTGAGAGCATACGATAACTAGAGCATCCATGCCCAAAGCATAATTCCGTTCGTGTTCCAAGAGAATACGGTGACCCAAGCATCCATGCCCAAGTCATAATTCCGTTCGTGTTCCAAGAGAATACGGTGACCCGAGCATCCATGCCCAA